>DWJN01007076.1:0-10221 GCA_018248895.1 Carystus phorcus | reverse complement strand
CATTTATAGAGGAAGGCTATAGGCTATAGAACATCACGCTAAGATGAATAGGAGAGGAGCAGCAATAATAAATATTGCGAGAGCGGCAAAATTTTGAGCTTTCCTTGCATGCGCTGAGTAAACGGTGAAAGTTAGTAAAAAATCATGTATTACAAAATTGTTCCCCTCTAAAAGATCTAAATAAAAGTTCGCGATAGCATATGTTTAGCTTTTAAGGTAAACACGCTATAACCATTTTTATGGTTATAAAAATAGTTCTTAAATAAAAATTTATATGGCGTAAGAACATTTGCTGGCTAGTATAATATAACGCTACGAGCAATAGGAGTTGAGCATTGATAGGAAATGTAACAAAAACGGTACAAATGTTCCAAAGTAATACAAATTCACCCGCTCTATTAGTCCTATATATTCGTACCCTACGTTAATTAATATTGAGAGTCATAATAAACAAGTTTCCTGAAACACAATAGTTTTATAAACCATTACCGCGAACTTGTAAACTTAGCGTGCCCACTTGTCCATTGCTGCACAAGTTCCCGTAATTGTTGCGCTGTCGACGTCAATAGGAGCATTACGTATTCTATTCAGTTATGAACTATATAACTTTCAGTTCTCTCAATTGGCAATTGAAACAGTGGTCTTGGGCAATTACGTAAAGAAACTTTTTGAATAACTCGTGATGCCAAAACGAGGGGAGCTATAAAATTCACCTCGTAATGGGTAATTTTCCGTATTTTTTTCAATACGGACTTCTTGCCATTTATTTTTGAGAGATATAAAAATTTGGAAAAATTATGACGAAATATTTGTTATTGTTATATTTTGGTTGAAGATAGTATTGAAACGATATCGGAAAATATATTTTTTCGTTTCTTTTTCTATTGAACTTTTTCCACGTACCATAAGTTTTCACATTTGTCTGTACATCTACATATGTCCATTGGCAAATTGATTTGAGTGAGATTTTTTAAATAAAAACCTTGTGTATTGAAATGATTCTTAGCTTAAATAAAAGAATCGTCTCCAAAATATTTAGAGAATTATTTATTTTATTGGAACTAATGACAGGATCTTAGATAATTTGGACTTATCAAATGTCGGAGTTTTTTATAGCCAATTTCCCGCACTTGTGGTGAAGTTTATTTAGACGACGAAATGACCTTGCGATAAATAATAAAAACTTTAAACATTCATCAAAATAAGAACTACTTTTAAACACATAAAATGTTTCACTAACGTAGAAGTGTGCTATTTGAATATTTGAGAGAAGAAAGTTAAATCAATTTGATTATCCAGCAAATACATTTTATTAAAAAAAAACCTTTAATAGTTTTATTACAAAGTTACCCTTTGACAAAATGAATTACAGTAGAAATTCGAACGCAGAAGCAGTCCCTAGTAAATACGAAAATGAAAAATCACTGTGAATAATATTTAGTAAAGAACTTATTTAATAGAAAAGCAATTCATCCAAAAAGTATTTTTACTCGAAGAAATAAACATACTTAAGTCTCAAGACTTCAATAGCTCGTGGCTTCGTACTTTAGGAAAATACTATCCGAGTCATAAACTACGTGAAAATAGCTTGTTGACTAGAGAATCAATGAGCTTGTGAAAGCGAACGATAGAGACGGCAGACAAACTGTAGTTTATAATAGTGGATATAGGGGGAGTTTTTGTCGCGTCAGATACCAACACACGGACTGCGAATATATCAAGCAGTTTAAAAACTTCATTTTGTAGCAATAACTTCCAACATATACAAATTTTAACTCTCTTTTCTTGGTCAAATATTATATTGCAGTGCACAATATTTGCCTCTCGTACAAATTGTCACACCTTAATTGTCGCAACTTATCTGCAGTATCCTTGACATTACGCATGTCCATAGTCAATCATTTACCACCGAAAGTCCTGTCGTATTTTCTATCGAATTAGATATTGTCAATGATGCTTTCATCTTTCTACTCAATATATAATCGATAGAAGAAGTAACAAATAACTAAATTGTTGTATTGACAATCGTTTGCAACGGTGTGTCTCAGTTTGATTGTAGCGACCGACCGATGTTCAGATCAAATGCCGTTTGGCTTGTTTACCAGCAGTTGCGTTCAGATAAATTGCTGACGACTACGAGCGTCCACTCTTACACAGTTTTATTGTTTGTAATCATGCGAGAATTGTTTGCTTTTTAACGATTTGTAAAGCAAAATACATTAAAGAATAATCTACATATTGTAAGGGAATAAAAGAATTTAAGTTTACAAAGAAACAGAGAGAGAGGGCAAGCACAAGCTTTTGTTTGATATGAACATCGAGTTATTTAATTACAAATGAAATACTTCACAAAACAGATATCAGGATGCTACACTTATAGAGATGCATTATCGCTATGCAATCAAAGTCAAAGTCAAATTATTTATTTGGTCTTAGGAACTTACAGCTCACTTAACGAAAGTCAAAAACTACTAAAAACAACAACCTCAGTAACATTATTCATATTTTATAAAATACAAAATACTATCCATGAACAAGCCAATTATACTAAGTCTGAAATTTGAGCAATCAGTTTAGACTTATCACTTTTCTGAAGGAAACTATTAGAGTAATTTTCATGTTATACATACGTAAAATATGTACTGCATATTTCTATAATAATATAATTTCAAACCTAAGCGTTATATATTTACGGCTCAGATTTTAGAGAATAGGGTTAGTTACCTGATTAGTTATAAATATTACTACAAGTTTGTGTAATCAAATTTCATTCGTGTTTTTTGCAGGAAAGGTTTGATTGTAATCATCTTCCTTTGATATTTAAGAAAAAGGAAACTGTGTCTCCGACCAATTCCGATACAGATTCGGACGTCACGCATATATATGAAGCTGGAACGTCTAGAAGAAGAGCTACAAGTGTGATGACAATCCCTTCTACTTTTGATTAAGTTATTGTATCAGTATCATTCTGAATCTATCGAATGAATTCTATCGAAAAAGGTTCCCAGTTTTTGTGGTAGGTACATGCTAGTTTTATGAGATGCAAGTGGTTTTGGTACATCCCTAAATAAATAAACTGAATAGCTTTTTCTTATGTGTTTAATGTATTTCAACAATCATTCTTTACATATACAGTAAATTGATTAAAGGTATATTAACTTTCACATATAACATGCCGCAGCACTTCTTTTAAAGACCACGTATCGAAGATGAAATATTGTTGAGGTTTTATTTAGGGATTTGCAATTCCGTTGCCTCTATCAATATCGTAGCGAGCGTAAGTGGAGTTTTGTTATTACCAATGCACATTTTGTACGAGAATTTGAATGCTCAGATATGGTATTAAAAATCAGCTTTCAAAGACAGAAAGATCATTTTAATTTTCGTTACACAGTAATGAAAAATCCTTCTGCTAGGTTTCTCTAATATGTCAAAGATAACGACATGGCTACGTTTCCGAAATCTATATTTAATTTTAAAGTTTAGTTATTACCAATTAAGTTTTAGCAATTATCGTATAATAATATCTTTTTAAACTAGTTTACGGCAAGGTAAAAGTATCAAAGATTTATGAGTTATTTCATACCGCGAAATGTATATGATATATGCGATCTAAACAATGCAATACGAAGCTGAACTATTAAGGTTAAATTCCGAAGTCTCTTAACGTTTGTATTATAAGTATAAAATAGGCCTACGCTTTCTTCCGAAGCACTTTATTGTAGTTTTCAAAGTCGAGGGTTACAAAGACGAGGTACGGTGACTTAGTGTTGATAATTGTTTGCACAAAAGCCTCAACATATGAACGGGAACAAGGGATAAAGCTAAAAGTTGATATTTAATTCTGAAAGCTAATGTTTTGCTTTGATTATTGCTATAAAAGGTTCAATTAGTTCTCGTTATAAATCAGTTTGACCACAGTACCGGCAAATCAGGGTGTTATAAGAAACTAGAGAAGCCGGCCTGCTTGGTAATAGGATCCCATCTCAACCCATTAATGGCCCACTATTGAGCACGGGTCTCTCCTCATCGCTGAGGAGGTGTAGAGCCACCACACTACTCCATTGCGAATCGGTGATGTAGTTGGTGGCCAACTTACATAAGAAAAATCAACAACTTACTTACATAAGATCTTTCATCAACTTATAAATTCAAACTTATATACTAACTCATAACTTCAATTAGGATATTAGGACGTTAAAAAATTTTTATAAACCAAGTAAGTATTAAAATTAATTAAATATTAGTTTATTATCCTAACATACCTGCATTTTGGAATGAGCATCTCGTGATCGTAATCTACATAAAGCAGAAGTCAAATTGTTTTTCAGACAAGAACTCCTTTCCGGACTTTGCTCAAATCCTAATTACTCGTATATTAACGGTCTTGGGAGTACGCGGGCATATTGTTCCGAGAGGATTGTGTTAACTGATTAAATGCCCTATGTACTGGTTAACGATATCGCGGTAAATGGGCTTCTATGTACATATAAAGCTTAGTGTACGAATGTAAAGTTTTAGTAGGAAATTAGGTACGGCCTGAGTAATTTCATTTTTGTTGCGTGATATTAAAATAATGTAGAGAGAGTATCTACTATTACACGTAGATACAATGAATGATGACTAGAATGGCTGACATGAGTGATAGGGTCTTACCCGGAACATTATATAATTCAAAAATAGCTTCGAAGTATTCATTACTTAACCTGGCAATATAGGCTGGCTATATTTTCTGTTAGTCTTTAGATATTGATCCACTAAATTCGCCCGTTGAGACCACTTAGCTGTAAAATGGCTTTTCCGATCCAACCCTATTGTTGTGGAGCTGCATTATCAGTCAAACTGCTATCGAACAATGTTATACAATAAGTTTATCGAATTATGTTTAGTGACCTGCAAATTCAGGAACTTTAATATGTCCGATATGGTCCGGTTTCTACCCAATACAGGCGCAGCGTCAATTTTCGCTCGCCTTGGATCCTTGCCAAAACGTGATACCCATGATTTCTCGGTACTTACGTATTTCGTATGCATTTCGAGGGCTCGGTAGCAAATATTATGTTTTAACAGCAACGTGCACCTAAAAATTTAAATCCATCCCCCAACATGCCTGCGCAAATGAGATTAGTTTATAGATGTAGTTCCCAATTTCCTACACGGGTTAAGGAGAGATAAATATTAGGGAATTTGTAAAAGATATTTCTTATTGGCAAATATTAAAAGGCACACTCTTCGAAATTACTGAATTAAGTTAATACATACAATTACATTACATAATTATATGATCTTTACTCGTATTATCGGGGTGCATAACAATGCCCAGACAAGTCGCCGCTGTACCATCTTTTTCTTTAAAGCCGTTTAGAACAACTTCGTTTCCCATAAGATATCACTTTAGCGAGCAATATTCAAATATAATCGATTGATTAACCAGTAGAATTATACAGTCCATAATCTTTAATTTCGTCACCAATACAGCCAGCAAACTTACGAATTCCGAATTCGGAATTTATTTAGTGTTCAGGCTACAAAGAAAGAATTTAAATTTGTTAAACATTCAGTTTACGGGCTTCGCAGTGCCCCGCAAGCCGTGTATCTCTAAAAAATTCACCGATGATCAAATATTTAAAGTACTTATTGCAGACCCACAAACATCAAATTTGGGACGCATTTGTGTACAGCGTACGAAGAAAGAAAAAATGTAAACATCTGAAAATTCAGTTTGGACTATTAATGCCGGTAAGTTAACCTCAGCCCCCGGCTTTCCACATCTCAACACTATTTCATTTCATACTTTTTAGGATTATTTTTAAATCCAGCCTACAAGCCTACTACTATCTACTAGCCTTTTGTTTGCCGTTTTGCCGCCAAACGATTCGACGTGTTCCCTCTAGGGTCTTGAGAACAAGTACTTTCTTTTCTTTCCTGTTTGGCCGACATTTATATTTGATTTCTAGGTATCATAAACATTATGCTATACTATTTAATAGGCTAAAATACATCTATTGTACTCCATGACTTCATATCTTAAGCTGTGGATTGCAAAACACCCTTCCTCATTATCTGTATCATTGTCATCTATACCATCGTCATCTGTATCATCATGATTTGTATTTTTATATTTGTTATTGTGAGGATGAAACGAAGTCTTACCCACATTTGTAACACTATGACATATGACAGTCTTATAACATTCCGCCCCATAAATTGCAACATGCCACAAATGAAAGTTAAATTTGTCGAATCCTTTAGTACTGTTATATTTTTAATTCTATCTAGACATTCATTCTCTGAAATTACTGTTTTGTTTTCTAATATATGGAGGCTCCTAATGACTGCTTATTAATTACATTTTCAATTGTATCCATTTTATATGAAGTAAAATTAGTTTTAGCTAAACTACTCTGGCCCTGAGCTGGTCACATAAATTTCAAAAAAGTTTTACAAATATTTTAGTCCTGGTGTTTACTTGTATTCTTATGAATTTAAGGATTCCATAATTTTTGTTTGTATTTTCTGAGTTTTAGAGGGTTATAATTTAACGTGTATTTGCTATTACAAAAAAATGTGAATTATTCCTTATTTTCGACGCCAAGGAAAATTTGGATTTTGCCACTAATATTTATTTATAGATAAATTACAGATTAATAAAACTGTCAACCATGGAGAAATTCGAATTTAATTGGAATATCAATTAAAATAATAATAATAATGGTAATGTGAAATAAATCTTTGACAAAATGAATTACGATGGTGTATCGACCGATCGATTGAGATTCTAAGTAAGAATAAATGCATATAAAATTACAATCTTTGAAAATATTAGAAACCGGTCATGTGGAGTCTAATTACAAATTCCTTAAATTATATTATTATTTTTATATACATAGTTGTTAAATGTAATTATATGTTTTTTGTTTATTTTGTAAAGGTGTTAGTGAAATGAATCGTACTGAATGATAATTCATTGTCTGTGCTAGTGATTTTTTGTTACATTTAATCCATCCGGTCTTGCTTGGCTCACGTTTCTCGTGGCCCGTATTGCGCGCGCGAAATCGTCTGTTTCGAGGCTATTAGCGAGCTTGGATGCTTCCCGCGTTCTTTGGCAGTTACCCATCCGCTCGCTACGGGCACAGATCTCTCGGGTAACGATTTTACCTCGATCGTAATTATGACTTTTTGTAAACTTTTACCAGGCAACTGGTAAATTTTTTGCAAGCAACAAATTAATGTTCTTTCTACTAAAAAAGAGGAATTTTATTTTTTCCAAGAATTTTAGGTAATTTTGAAACTTAGGGCGGGGTGTAAGTCATAAGCGGTAGCGATTTCTGTTTTGCGTCCCAGCGCCGAGACGGGACCTCGGGTTGTTGTCGCTCGATAAGACTTGAGGATCTAAACGTCAGTTGCGAGTGGAAGAAAAAGCAGGGGGGTTGCGGTCGATAACCCCCCCCGCGGGCGCCTGCGCGGACTCGAGTGTGCGGTAGATTTCTGAGTGCGAAGTGACGCCAGTCCGCCGGTTGTAAACCACGCGGCAGCCGGCATCGGCCGCCGGGTGGTAGACGTGGACGTAAACATGACTCGTCGAAACCATCGCGTGCATACGATCGCGATCGTGTTTGCGCTCGCTATAGCCTGGCTGCCGAACGCTGACAGGGCTGCGTAAGTATACGAAACATATTTTTTGACCATTCCAAGTACTTTTAAGGAGTGTTTAATTCATCATCATCAATTTATGCAACTTCTCGGATCAACAGGCGACTTCGGAACTTACTTTGGAAACTTTTTTAAACTTTATATGCTGTGCTAATGTTTAAAGA
Organism: Carystus phorcus; assembly: GCA_018248895.1. Lineage (NCBI taxonomy): Eukaryota > Metazoa > Arthropoda > Insecta > Lepidoptera > Hesperiidae > Carystus > Carystus phorcus. Next base: position 2,404 of record DWJN01007076.1, on the reverse strand, counting down.
ACTAAAAGGTTTCACGATAAATAATAGAAGGGCGGGAAAAATACCTCGCTCAGAACTTTGTGAAAGTTAACTCGACCGAAAGTATTTGTCATTTTATAAAGTTAATAAAAGTGGCATTTAAATAATTGGGTGACATAAAATAAAAGCCATAATTAAATACACAAATAAATAATATATTTATTTTATTTTAGGAAACTTATTACCTAAATTTATTCTTTTGTGATTTAAAATTTTATTACTATTTCAGAATACAATTGAATAAAATCTGCATAAATGTGAAAATATTTATTTATTTATTTAAAATTATACTTATGCACGGATGGAAAAAAATATTTTAGTATTTAATTTAAGTGACATATTATTTAATAACATAATTAGTGCTGACGTTTAGATTTTGCAGAGACCAATAATAAAATTGAAGTGCCTACCTATAATATTAGAATAAATTATATGATAATTTTTAATTATTAATTGCTGGCTGAATTACTTTTACAGGAATTGTGATACACAAATCATTTAAAAGAGTTTTATCAGTACTATAATTATGGATATTTGAATTACACTGACGGAGCAGATACTTTGCAATTTTTAATTTATTTAGTAATCCACGAAACTATGAAGGGAATATAAAGGATCAAAAACTCACAATTTCAAATAAACCTAACGACTTGATACATTAACGATTTGATACATTTTCTTAGAATGCTATTTTTTACTAAACATTTCTAATACTAGAAGAATATAAATACAATGTATTTGTGAAAATTTTATTTATGAAATAAGCGTTTGAAGACAGTACAACCGATTTAGGATACACTGTTTAGTAAGTAAGTGCCTTTGGTTAAGATCAATTAAAGAAACTAGCACTGACGTCCTAAAGAGCAACCCTCATCAAATTGTTTTATTATTTTTAAGGCAGTTTTACATTTTTGTAAAAAGTGGTTTATTTCTTCCTTTCTAGTGGTTCCTTTCATGAAGGCGTGATGTTATGTTATAAAATAGTGCAAACAATGCATACACAAGCGGTTGCCGCAATCGAAAGACATCTGCTGTGATTTTTTAACAGTTTCATTGTGTATCTCTGAAACTAATAATCAGATCAGGATATTAAAATGAGCCCAGTCCGGGAGCTTACATACTATCTCATATGCACATAGTAGATCCGGCGAACTTCGTATCACCTTGGAACATTTGTCCCGTTTTTGTAACATCTCTCATCAATACTCAGCTCCTTTTGGTCGTAGCGTTGTTATATAGCCTATACCCTTCCTCGGTAACTGTACTATGCAACACAAAAAGATTTTTTCAATTCGAACCAGTAGTTCTTGAAGCGCGTTCAAACTACCAAACTCTTCACCTTTATATTATTAGTATAGATTAGAGATAACTCAAAACTAGTCGGATCTCGCTGAAATTTAAATAGGACCGCACACACGTAACAGCTTTCTAACGTAAAAAGAATTATCAAAATCGGTGCACTTACTTATAAGTTATCAAAAATACAATTCTTAATGTCGGTCGATGAATGATTTTACATATTGGATTGCAGTATCTAAAATCCAGATCTATGCGGACAGTCCTTCATATTTTTTACTGGCAACACCTTCGGTGTTATTAATGTCCATGGACCATTTAACATGAGATGACATGAACATGAAAAGACATTGGAATGTCTCACATAAATCCCAATAAACGTGAATCGAAAGCTGAAATGAAACACGCACATGTAAATCTTAGTTGAAGAAACTAAAAACCACGCCTTTATAAAAAATCTCACTAAAAAGGTTAAAAAAATGTTGCAATATATTGTTTTTTTTATCAAAACATGGTTTTTAGTTAAACTATTATTTATTTTTTGGTTAGTTCTTATATAAAACTGTTAAATATTACTAATTATTTATAACTTAACCGGTTATTTCATCCGAGGAAGGCAGCAGGAGCCAGAAAAAAACAAATCGCTGATTCTGAAAATCCTAGAAAAGATATCGAAACGATTCTTTCATATAATTGCATTGTCATTGGTTCTTGATAAGTACACAAAATTTCAAATAAATCCGAAATTTCAAAGTTGGTCAAAATCTCGTCCAAAGTTTCCGTTACGTACATACATACAACCGAAGCTAATGAAAGCGTGTTAAAAAGTGCGTGAAGGAATATCTAATTGTTAAATTATACTAACTTGTTTCTATGAGCCATCCCCGTGTAATGTCAGATAATGAAATACCAATATGCGAAGTGATGAAGCTAAATCTTATTAATAAAACGTAAATCTATTAGAAAACGTAATTACATTCCACTGCCTCGCGCTGAATTTACCCAAGGTGTTAACTTGCCTTAATTATAGTACATTGCATAAATTCTTTGCTCATTAAGTCTAGACTAGTAGAAATTCTCAACTCACACC
>DWJN01007075.1:0-10221 GCA_018248895.1 Carystus phorcus | reverse complement strand
AGTAGGGTTTCCTGAAATAAAAATTCATTCCATACACGGCACTCGACTTTTACTTATCTGAACAAGTAGCTCCTACACTTTTCCTATTTCATCATGAGGTCAGCTAAAATGATCGATAACACCCAACGTCACTAGTTTTAGCTGGTATATCGATGTGTCGATAAAAAGTGGTGCGTTGTTATGGGTCAAACGTCATGGGCTATGTTATCACATGTTAACTATAATACAGTTTCATTTCGTGTCATTGAGAAAATCTGAATCTTAATACTAATATCAAATTGTATTTATTAATACAGTATATAACTGAATGAATACCCTACTTACCCTATTGACTGACCCATAATCGTATTATAATAATATTACTTATTATTGTTATTACCTAAATCTTATGTTTAAAGAAATTACGACGTAAGTAAATTTCAGCGAAATCAACTGTTATTATTTCAATAAATGTTTGAATTTTATCGTCTTATCGAGTTGATAATGCCACAAACAAGTGAAAACTATAGACAGTTAAAAAACAAAAACTTTATTTTGAGATCTATTGCGTTAATAAATTCAAATCGATTCAACCGTTTACGAGTTTAATACAACTGAATTCACAGATAAAAAGTCTATGAAATATATTAAGAACAAATTAAAATAAAAAAATTCGCTAATAAATATTGATATTTATCCATTTATTGGCATCATACAATATAGTTGTTACCTTCATAGCTTCATCATTTAATGTTCAGGTCATCAAATGTAATCTTATCCACCACAGTATGTCAATCATGTGATATTAAGTAACGTATGTAGGCAGTACAGGTCATTCATAATATACGATAGCAATTGATGTAAACATTATTAAGTAACTGGAAATAATAACAAATAATGTGATCCCTCCCCCGATCCGGACTGGAGTATGTTCTAGACCTCCACAGTGATGAGGAGCGACCCATGTTCATAGTGGGCCTTAATGGGTTGAAGGAAAAAATAAATGTGATTCGATATCATGATTATTGTTATTTGTGTTTTATATATTCTCTCGGAAAATGTAAAGGCAAGAAACTCGAAAAGAAAATAAATTCTTGTACACTATTACGGTCAAAATTTTCAAAAATATTTCAACCTTTTAAGTTATTTTTCTCATAAATAATAAAATATTAACTTTATTTAAATAATATATATGTATGTCACTGAACTCCTCCTAAACGGTTGAATCGATTTCGCTAGCTTTTTTTAAATTAATTTAACTAAAGCTGCAAAATCTACTAATTACTTTATAATCTTGATACCATGTATCAGTCATGTAATATCACTTCGAGATTATTAAAAAACTTTATACACATTTTAATATCAAACTACAAGTTTCAGCCGGTTTTGAGCAAAAGTAATTAGACATTTTTATTATGTACCTATACATTTATCTTCCGTTTTTCAACTTTGTTATAAAAATATCTCGTTTACGTTTATGTTTAAGACGTTAATTTCTCAAAAACGAATTACAAATGTACTCACATAGTATTGAGAAATACAAAATGATCATACGTACATATGTATATACGAAACAGACGGTAAGTAAGTAAGTAAGTAAAAATTTATCGTTTGTTTACGGTAAAAACGTTAAAAACCAAAAGGTAAATTCGATAAGGTAAATTCGAAACACTTTGACTCGATATTTGATCGAATCCGCTCTTAATTAAACAGAACCTGATTGATCTGATTTTGATATAGTTGTATATACTAGGGCCAGTATAATTTAAAAATTATCATTTCTGAATAATTTAATATCACTTACCTTTAATATCAACACTACTCTGTTTAGTCTTTTTAAGATTTCCATCGTGTGGCTTTCATCTAGACCTTCGACATCTAACAATGACCTTACAGAATCCACCTCGAAAATTATTTGCTTGAACCACAACTCGTACGCTGAAAAAACATTGTATTAATACCTAGAAAGAGTAGCTTAAAATTAAGAATTAAGAATAATCGTGGTCAACTAAAAGTTCATAGGGAATGTTCAAGGCTCATGCCGCTATTGAAATTTATTATATACATATTTAAAAGAAAATGGAGTATGTTCTAGACCTCCTCAGTGGTGAGGAGAGACCTTTAGTAGTAGTGGGTCATTAATGAGTTGAAGGCAAAAGGAAAACTTTGTACTCTTTAAGAAAAAATGCATGGTCGTTAAGATGGTTTGGCAAATTTAGTTTACATGGAGTGTACAAAGTTTATATTACATGTATATTATGTGTAGTAAATACATTATTAATGGATATAAGTTATCGTGTACATTCTTAGGTTGTAGTTCTATTGACTATTTTTAAACAATTTTAATCAATAAAAATATTTTTGTACAGTTGACAATTGGGTTACGGTCGTATTATTACCGCTGAGTGGTCTCTAATTTTAGTAAGAATTTCTGTTAATAGATGGCTCATGAAACGTTATAAACGAGTCTTTGATTTCAATACTTTTAAAGTTCCCAGAACTACTTGACCAGTTTGAACTTGGAACAATGTTAAGGCTGAAGACGCTACAAACTTTAACACCACTTTTCTCACCTTGATGTGTTACAATAAACAAGTGCTCGTCGTGGACTGGTTTAGAAGACTCAGCGCTGAGCATCCTCTGAGAGGCGAGGAGTTTGTCCAGCATCAAGTATTCTCCGTATAACATACCCGCTTCATTGCCAAGATGACTGCCATCCTGTCCCATCGTATCATCCATGACTGATCTGAAAAGTGAAAAATCCTATTTTATAACACTGCAATTCTTAATACCATCAAAGAATACGTGATATTTTAAAACAATGTTCCAAGAACTTAGAATTAGGATAAAGAAGTTACAGTAAAATTTACATAACAAATTTGATTCTATAAATTAAGTTTCATTAGCCTACAAGCTTCAGAGTTTTAGCTAATTCAATTTTATAAGAGTAAATCATCCAATTTAGGTTAATTAATTAAGTTTCGGGATATAACTTAAATAAATCCTTTAGTTTGTTTTTACTTAAAAATATTGTGACTGGCGGGAAATCTCATTAGGTATTAAGCTTGTCTTTCTGAGATGTCATACTTTTTAAATGGATAAGTAAATAGACTTCATGGAGGATGTCATCTTGACGTGAAATGATAAACGGTTGAAGATCATTAATTTCTCAAAAGATTTACAATCACTTGAAGAAAAACATAACGTAATTAAACATTAAATACAAGCTTTTAAAGTTCGCATTTTCATGGCCATATAACTATGAATGCTTTTAGCGTTGGGCAATGTTGAATAACCACAATACTACCTGATGGTAAGCGGTGAAGTGGTTTTATTAAATGTAATCTAGGAGCTCCATTGAATCGTGATTAAGGGTACGTGCCCTATAGGCCAATACGGTAAAGATGGAACTGCGTGTAGCGTATATATATTTTTTTTTACCCCAGTACTTAGGCTTTAAAGTGGTTTAACTGGTGAACAATTGCGTAACTTTATAAAATATTCCTGTTTACTGTATGTTAATTCGAATAAATAAAAAAGTAATCAATCAAAATACATCAGTGACGTTGCCTCATTTCGAAATCAGAACGTAATTACCCTAATAATTATTTGAAACCAGTTTTCTCCTAACAAAATGACGAGTTAGAACGGGCAACACAAAAAATTAATATCGAATTCTTATGCGATACGAATTAAATTAGTATCTAGCTATTTAAAAAAAAAATAACAACAACAACAACAACAAAATCCTCTTTATTGTACACCAAGACAATATATTATTTTGAATACATTTATAAGTAGGAAATAATACAATAGGCGGTCTTATCACTCAATTAGCGATCTCTTCCAGACAACCCATTAAATTGATAAAAAGTAAATAAATTTAGAGCAGGGTAGGGTGCCCAAAAAAAAGAGACTAGTTTGTTGTTAGATTGTGTGATCTAACAACGATTGGTATCAAGTGATTTTAAACAATAGGAACGTAACGTATTTAATTTGAATTGCAGCTTTATAAAATATTAAAAACATAGTATTTAATAAATAATTATGTTTGAATAAAACGATTCAACTGTATAATGGATGGTTATAATTTTTACGTTTTTTATATGTTAATGTTACTTTTATCATTTCATCCTACTAAGAAAAAATGGCGGGAAATTTGTGCATAAAAGTATTGAATTGCTCGTGTCATTGTAAAATATACACCCTATTTTTTTTATTTGCGATTAAAGAAATATACTTATTAATTACGAATCTATTGCGATATATTAAATAAGTTACACCTACTTAAGACCGTTCGAGGGGTATCCATCATATTTTTATTGTTATTTAAATTCTTATAGAAATGATGTAGCTTATATGAAGGAGGGTAGCTTAACATTGTTTTCTCAATACTTAATTGTAAGTAGAGATGTGTTCGTTTTGACAAAAAATACCTACTTTCAAAAAAGTATTAGTTACCTAGTTGTTTGTATGGCGTAGTAAATTATGCTGAAGTATTTTTTACCTTTACTGTTTATTCGGAACTTCTCTTAGTTGTAAGAGTTCTGTGCGGAAATAATTAATCCTTGTGTTACATTTAAAGGGAAATAATTAGGTATTTATCCGCTCAATCGGTTTTTAATTGTTATACTTTTTATCCACTAGGCAGTGGGTACTTTTTACTTTACTGTACTTTTTCTCGGTAAAATTTTATTGATTAAGGGCAATACTAATGAAACGGGTCTTGTGGCATAATATGAACACAATGGGAGAATTTATGTTCTACTAGGGGATCCGGCCAAATTCGTTTCGCCTAAAGTCAACGAATTCTTTATTTGTTAACCGATTTAAATGAAAAAACCACTAAATTTTAAGTGAAGCCCATCACAAACTTCATTCAAATCGGATACGCCGTTTCTGAGATTAGCATGCACAAACACACAGACAAAATGAAAAAAAAACATTATTTTGTGTTCTCTTGCGTATATAAAGGCCCCCCATTATTAATTGATAATTATCTATACTAATATACATATAAAGCTGAAGAGTTTGTTTGATTGTTTGAACGGGCTAATCTCAGGAACTAGGTACCTACTGAACCGATTTGAAAAATTCTTTTAGTGTAAGATAGTTAATTTATGGAATAAGGCTATAAGCTATATAACATCACGCTAAGAGGAAAAGAAGAGGAGCATCAATAAAGAATATTGCTAAATCGGCTAAATTTTGAGCTTTTTTGTAAAAGTTACTCAAAAATCATGTACCTATTACAATATTGTTCCCCTCCAAAAGTTCTAAATAAAAGTCCGCGATAGCAAATATCTAGCTGTTAAGGTTAACTCACTATAACCATTTTTAATGGATAAGTTTTAAAATAATAATTTATATGGCAAAACAATGTTTGCTGGGGTCATCTAGTTTAATATATTTGCCTTGTACGGATAGCGATCAGTAACAGTTTTTATATGTATAGACGATTGACATGGATGTAGGAAGAAGCTTACGTTCGAATCTTTTGGGCAAGGTTGTAAAATGATGAAAAAAATAATACAAACTGGAGAAGGCACGCCCATAATATACCGGCTTACCTAGTTGAGAGGTTAGGATTCCTATGTAATATTTGTAATGAGGTGCTTTGAAAAACATTTCATTCATTCGTTAAAGGTTGTATAAAATAATTAATTACTGAATTTCTGGATTTATTTCATTATAAAATAATAAAATCAGTGTAGAAAGTTTTACATGTTTTGAGTTCAATTTAATTTTTGTAGGTTCGGACAATTTTTAGATACGTAATTAAAAAAAATCCAAGTCTTCTTATTCCTATTTCAAATCGTGAGGTCTAAATGGCTTCTGAGGTAAAAAAAGGCCAATTAGTCCGTAATCCGAATGAAAAACAGAAATTATTTATAATGAATCATGAACGATATATGTACATCGATCAATATACGAGTTATAACATTAATTTCTTGTATTATTACGAGATAGGATCAAAAAAACAATCTCGTAGGCTTCAATTACATTTGCGCGAAGCAATCACCAGTCAGTAATTGTAATTCCAAGCTTTTTGCTATTCAATTCTACCCATTAATATAAAGTTTTGTACATAGTTACAGAAAAAAATCCTCATAGATGGAGTATAAAATTAATTATATTATAAAAAGTCATTATGTTTGAAATGTTGGTAAGTAGATAATTAGTCACTAAACAGTATTTTGCAGACATTTTTAATTTCCGTGACATATAGATGAAAGAGGATTTGATATTTGCGATTAAGTTATCTTAGGTTAAATACTACCGTATTACAAGTTCAAAATCAACGCAAGTGAAGGGTAGTTATTTAATAAGTCTAACAAGAAGGGCAAAAAATTTGTAGAACATTATACAAATTTTAAAAAATCACACTTATCATAAGCACTAGAAAGACTAACGATGAAATAAAAGTTTGATAGTTGTATTTCTACCTAATTTACCTTAATTTTTAAATTTTGTCTGCCATAGCAAAAAATGTTGTCTTAGATTCAAGTATTATTTTATTGCAGGTAAGAAGAGGCAGAAATGTAAAAATAAGTAAAAAACTTACCGCATTGGGCACGCCATTTTATCAATCAATTGTTCTAAATAAAAATTTAAATTTAAATTGACGCGTTCTGTATCGTTCCGCACACGCGGCAATCCAAGTTTACACCAGTACAATAACTGACAACTATTGCGCACGCGCAACGGGCACGCGCGATCGGCGGACTGAGCCGAACTTAATTTCTTTTACAACTACTGTTAAAAATTAAGACTATTTCGTCATCCAATTCTCCACTATGATCGATTTGTAGATCGATACCATTCATACCATGAATAAATAATAACGAACCGGCGGCGTAGAGCTCAGAAATCACAGAATTACTTCAGAATTATTTGAAAATAATAAAGTCTTCACTGTTGTAAATTTTAATCATATCCATTCGTTATGTAAGTTATTCTATCTCCTTATCATTATGTATAATTATTCATTGATACGTAAATGAAACGTAATGTTGAGTTAAGAATGTTTAGATTTCAAATTGGTGAGGTGGTCAGGTCCCAAATCGGGAAATCTGAGGTAAAAATGAATCCGTGTTTGGTGTATTAAACAATAACTCCTATGCTACTCAAATTCTGCCTCAAATTTATAGTATCCTCGTTATTCATTGCCTCTCTCGTGTAAATTTTTGAATGAACTTTCTACATATTCTCTTACTAAAGGTCCTTCACTTGATTGGCCATTACTTCTTGTTAACTTGCTAACATCGGTGGGTGACGATGATGGCTTACTATATAGTAGGTAGTAGTCCTATCCGTTTGATCTTTATAAAGCATAAAGAACGAACAATCTTTGAAGAGTTTTTAAACTTCTCACACAATATTTTATCATGAAAATCTTGTAACTTTTCATGCATATTTTAGTGCAATAGTCATTGATATTGCTGATTGGATTGTCATTCCCACCCAATTATAATTTGCACATCTAAAAAAAGAAAGAACAAGCTTTAGCGCGCTTTGTGTTCTGGAACTTCTGGAATTACATCTCATTAAACTCATAAATAGATTTATTTTCCCAACTTGACCGTTTATTTGTAATGTATTAATTACGTGATTTTATTACATATTTTATGTTATACGGCGAGTCTTAAAGTCTTAATATATTAAAAATACTCCTCAACTTTTCTTGTTCCGAAAGCAATACCTGCGTAGATATTTTGCTGAAACAGTAATATACCTATTGCAATAGACGAATAATGCCGAATAATCTAAACTGGTTCAAAGAAATGATGTAATTTGTCAATAAATTTGCTTAGGCAAATAAAGATAGATAGATAGTTAGTTTAACCTATAATTCAATCAAATAAAATGCGGAAAATCCTTGAAAAGAAGAATTAGATCGACTGCTGTAAACGAATAGAAGGTTTATGGAGCTCCGGTCTTAAGTATTTTTGTCCATTCATAGTAGCAGTGCATCCTACTGTAACGAATGAAGCCAATATTGCGAATGATCCATCTTTGGCAGGTTGCGCCGGTGTAATACCCTTAATACGGTCTACTTATATTAATATATATTTGGCTAGCTAACAACTGCTTTAGAATCAACAGTGAAACGGTTTTTATGTCTCGGTTGCAGACAGAGTCGAAGGCCCAACAAGACCAGTATTAGGTATGCAACACTTTTGCTAAGGTCACGGACAGGATTGACTATTTACTATGTGGTGGCCCGTCTACTTCATTGTTAGTTGTAGTGTCCTGTGTGGAATGGTATTACAATTTATTTTTATTATTATTTATTACGTATACATCTAGGACTGCACTTCACTATCACTGGCTCACCACTACACCAACACGAGCGGGCACACGTATCACCCGTAACGATTCCTCTACTCGACTGACGATTGACAGTTACCCACTCTGTTCATATACGCAAGACAGTTGTACTATATCTTTAACATTATAACAATAGAGATATCAGCTCGTATCCCACACTTTAATTACTTTTCTCACCTCTGCACCATCTATCACAATCTTCTTTTCCCGCGCTTCGCCTTATAGTAAGTTCATCCGATATCATCCTCCATCCCCATAGATAACTGCATTCCCAGAGATGGACATCCATCACTTCAACTTCTATGTTAACCTGTGTTTCTTATCAAAGTGTGTATAGGAGACGACAGAGTAATCTACACATACGCTACAACAGTGTTATGAATAGATACAAACACTTCATTAGCTATTTAGAATTTTACGAAAAGAAGCTATCAAACTTTGAGACTGAAACATTTTATTTAAAAATGTATTAGTGTAATATATAGTTTAATAATACGTTATTTGTAGTATAGTTGGTTTTATACTAACCTATGTCTGAATGATCTAACAGAAATAACTGGTCAAAAATAAGAATTGCAATTTATTAACGTCTAACGTCAATGACTACTGTCTACTTGAAATTTCAGTTTATTTACAAATATTTTTATAGTAACTATTGAAGTATTGTATAAGTGATGTAAATTTCTATGTTTCCGTTTCAGTAATAAAAAATATTTACAACTATGTATACAACTTCTAGAATGTTGCGGTATGTATAATGTTACTAAAGGATATCTGTCTTATGACCGATAGTATCGATACAGTGATGAGTAGGTAGTTATTGTTCCAACCAAAGAGACCGTTCGAATGGGTATTATTTTATTTGTGTTGATTAGAACTTTTATACAATACACTGTAGTCAGTACCTACTCTATGCAATGTATAATTTTTACTTAGCCTTGTTTTATACTAGCGTTCCCATAGCATTATTGCTGGTGTTTTAGTAATAGGCAAATTATAAAATAATTACGAACGAACATCTTAGACACATAATATTAATATATATCTAAGAACTAATTACCTCTTTAAACTGTTTTAAACTACTCTATGCTTTCTCTATGGTATTTAGTGCTAGAGATCGTGATCAATAGTTGGTTAAGTTCAATTTATATTTAAGGTTTGTAATCAATGCATTTTATGTACTTATTTTTTTTATATACGTATTTTGATAATTATTACGAGTAGGTATTCAATAACTCTGTTCACCGAAATAGGACATGGCACCTGAAATAAAAATCTTGTCTATGTTCTACCTGTCTATTTGACGTTCCATTGATATTTACATGATTGAGTTCTATAAATTTACGCACTTTTGAAATTATTGAGTGTAAAGTAACTGTATAGTCTTTTGTTATAAAACAGATATCAACAGGAATATTTTAGGTTTGTGCTAAATAAACCAGTAAGTACATCATATGAAAGTGGAAAATGCTATTGAAATGACCATTGTAGTACTTAGATAAACCACTACGTTATCTTGTTTTTTGTTTTTACTATGTGAAGAATCGTAATTTAGCAAATACTTCATGTTTAATGATATAATAATGTCATTTTTAAAGTAATGTTTGTTGTAGTTATTCAGATAAAGTGTAGATAAGTGAGAAATTGTGTTATATAAAAACATTCGATTTAGAACGTCTGTATGACATCAGATATTAGTCATTTGTTAGGGATTTTATGTTTTTATGCATACTTTGAAGGGAACGGAAGTTATCTGAAAAATCTACCTCTGTCATCATCAGTTAATCTTTTATCAGTTTCAATTTAAGAAGATGCTTGGTCCAGTAAATTATTTATTTATTTATTTATTTATTCTTTTTTGCACCATACAAAATTATAAGTACAAAAGGCGGACTTAATGCTAAAAGCATT
>DWJN01007074.1:0-10221 GCA_018248895.1 Carystus phorcus | reverse complement strand
TGCGTCCACCATCCTAGGCATCATCACCACTTAACATCAGGTGGGTTGACGTCAAGCACTAACTTGTCGAAGATAAAGAAAAAAAAAAACTGTATGTGAGTTTGTAGTACTCGGAGATGATGTCGCCTAGATGTAACAGTTTCATAATAATTAATGGCTGACACTGTTGAAAAATAAGCAAGCTTATCACAAGCTGAACTACCAACTTTACACGATTAATATGATGCAAAAAATGCATATGAGTGGAAACTGTCTCCGGTATCGGTCGCGAGGTACCTGCGACACGGTAATGCCGCACTGTCGCGAGAGTTCCTCCTTGACCTCCTCGCTGGGGTACGGGTTGGCGAGGTGCGAGTAGAAGTACTCGTTGAGGAGGTCCAGAGCGCGCTTGCTGAAGTTGCGTCGCTTGCGTCGCGCGTCCAGGAAGCTGCGGCAAACACGCGCCCGCCCCCGCCCCCCGCACCGCAGGCCACGCAGGTACACGCCGGACGGACTCGATACACCTCGCTCCTGACCCGACTTATACTACACACAGCGCGCCCGCTACAACCTTCACGCTATGATCTTTGCAAATATTAACCTCATTAAGTTTAGTGTATATTGCGAGAAAACAGTGTGCAATGCGCTTATATTAATTTTGTCAAGTTACAACCCATTAAGTTCGTCTTTACTCATGTGAGGTGATGAGGAAATCTTTCAAAATTGTTCTTTATTGAAAATTAAAGAACATGAAATCGCGAGGGAACGCGGAGGTCGGTTCAAAGCGGCAAGGTTGTATCAGAGGCGACGCGTTGGGAGGTGTCGGCGAGTGTACCTGTGAGACCGTGATGCCGCACTTGCGCGCCAGCTCCTCCTTAGCCTCCTCGCTCGGGTACGGGTTGGAGAGGTGCGAGTAGAAGTACTCGTTCAGGATCTCCGAGGCCTGCTTGCTGAAGTTGCGTCGCTTTCGGCGAGCATCCAGGAAACTGCAAGCGGTAAATTTTTGCTATTTTTTTCTTTGTCAATATTCGTCTTTCATCTTTTGTCTTTGTGAGGCGGAGGTAGAGCTGGTCACAAGCTTATATTTTTTTTAAGACAAGACCAAATACATACATTTTTGTTTTATATGTGTGTAAAATTTTGTGTTAGAAAATTAAATTGTTGGCAACAAATGAAGTACTTTTATAAACTTACCGCGAGCGCAGGATCATGACGGCTTCGCAGGTAGACTGCTTCAGCTGCATTTGGATGGAACTGAACTTCTTGTGAATAATCTGCACCATGCGCTCGATTTCCTACCGGGTGCCAAACAGAAATTATTATTGCACCTTTGTATATTAAAATGAATGTTTCTTCAGTATGCTTTAATACCTCATTAAGCCGGTTCTGATAAAATTTTGACAGGGTGTTGTGTATAATATGAGATCTTGGAGGTCTAATTATCATCTCACATGGGAACTCCTGGGCAGGTAATGTTGAGGAAATCAAATTTGTTATACACACTCACTATTAGCAGACAGTTGGTATATACATATGTTCTAGAACGTCAACCCACCAAGTTGCATATAAATACATCTATACTAAGTGTGATTATTTTATAAAGATCCAATAACTGAGAATTTTGAACATAATATATTGCTAAGAAGTTGATTAAATTTCTTTTGTTAAAGTAAAATGATTAGTTCTATTCATTTGATAATCAAATCATTTATTCGTCTTTGTGTGTCAATGTCAATAGTCAAAGTCATATCTTTTTGTACATGCTTTATACTTTTTTTTATGTACAGTGATATCACATATACCTAATTAGGCAAAAGTGTTTCGATATTTGGATTAAAGGCATGAGGCAAATTGGTAAGTACCTTGGGAGTGATTGGGCGAGTACGGCTCTGCTCCCGAAGCAGGTTCATGACGTGGGTGGTGAACTCGTTGCACGCGTTCTCGTACTTGTCGAGCTCCTGGTGGTAGATCTGCCGGATCTGCGCCAGCTTGGCACGGTAGTCGGAATGCTCGATCGCGTTATCTGCTTGAGCCACACTGCCTTAAGTTGCAGCACACGGGGGGACAGAAACAGATACATGCAACCTCCAACCCAATGCGCCTCTTTGTTAGTTTTTGTTTCGACATTTGCAGTTCACTTACTTGCACCGGTATACAATTTTATATTAATATAACATTACTAGGAAGTAGAATTGTTTATAGCTATTACTCTTATATTCGATGCAAAGTAACTGCAATTGGCGATGTAATAAAAATTACAAATAATATAGATAGGTAAATAATATGTATATAGGTAGAATATAATAAATATTATAATCAACTAAGGGTCAGGATATTGTAGTATAAAAATTCAAAATGTCAATAAAATTAAAACTTAAATTAATTAATGCTAATGTTAAAATATCAGTGTTAACTATTATTTTTAATATAATATTATGACATCTTCTCTTCTACTATTAAAAATATTTGTGGTTTATATTTATCATAAATAATTTTATTGTACACAAATATACACATGTGCTATTTTATTTGAGCAAACACCCTTTCAACAATTAATTTAAACTATTTTAAACAATAGATATGAATAAAGGATCCAATTATAACAATAAGCGTGTGAACCCATTTATATATGACACCAAACAAATTTATCAGAAGTCAGTCATAAGTAAATGTTATTCATTACCACACAATAACCAATTAATATATCTTTTTACTTAATTAAATTATACTATTTTACCAAGCATATTAATTTACTTTTGCTATAACCCAATCCAAGCTCCTAGATGCAACACATGCAATTACAATTCGTATATAATAAAAGTTGAATGTAATTCACATAAATTATTTAGTAGTTTTAGGATAGGAATGTTATCAGCAGCTTAACATCAGAGGATAAACCCAATAGAGTTCTAGTCATGTTCTACATTGAAACTCAATATCTGGAATAAACATGGGATAAAAACAAAGAATAAGAACTAAAGACTCATTTCACCTGCTATAATGATTAAGAAGCAGTAACTTCGTAGCTTATAAACAAACTATCATATGTTTAACAAATGTAATGTAAACATTCATTACCCCATTCTCCTGCTGCTGCCGAAGCAGATGCTGCAGCCCCGGCACCACCACCCTTCTCTGGGCCGGCAACACCCTCAGCAATCAACATGTTGTCCAACCGCATCAGCTGCGGATCCGGGGGCTCCTCCTCCTGCGTGTTTCTCAGTGATAACACTGGAAAACCGATTTATTAATAACAAACTCTCGTAGTTACATATCTGAAAGTATAGTGTAATACTACCACGTATAATAATACCAGGTTTAAAATGCCTGCCTTGGCACTTACAGCAAAACTTAAATATAAGTTATACTATATACGAAATCACGAAATGTAAATTGATTAATACGAAATAGTGTTTGTGAATTTAATAAAAATATATACCTGTTTTTTCTTTGATTTCACACAATACAGAAAATAGGGCAGGCTTCATCCTATGACAGTTCAGCGTGTGTTTTCTTGCTTGCGCCTCATCGAGGCTCTGGTCGGTTATATTCATGATTTGCTGTAGAATCTCGCCAATATCCTGTTTACGAGCTTCGCCTTCACCTGCCGCTGGGGCGCCTTCGCCGCCAGGTAGCCCGTAGCCCTGCGGTCCCATGAGGCCACCGCTATGCGCCATCATCCTATTAGGATCGTCCATTTCTTCGCACTCAATTCATAAATATCACTAAAATATACACTATAACAACGTATACGGGTTTGTACGTACGTAAACGCAAATGTAATCTAAGCTAATATAAAAATAATTCACAAAGTATTATGCGTCGCTGGAGAAAAGAAAGCTATAGCTTCTCCTTTAGTTCTCCAGCCAGCAATAAAATGGCCGCCTCCTTTGTGCTGTCAAATCTGAGATATTTGAAAGGAAAACAAATAATTAAAACTGTTCCTATCACGCTTCATCTTGTAGTTAAATGCATAATAATTGAAAGGTATGAAAGAGATAGAGAATTTTATGTTTTGCTGCTATAAAATACTTTAGTTTTTGTTCTGTTTGTAAGAAAAAAACGAAAGAAAACTTTACAGAGTATCTAAATAAATATAGTAAACAGTGCCTTAAGTGTGGGTATCAAAATCAACAAAATCTATTTATTTTATAATAATATTACTTTACCTTTACAAACAATGAAACAAGTTTTAAATGTGAAGTGTTAAAAGCATAAAAGCTAATAATATATTAACTTTGAGCATTTTAGTTTCTCTGATATATAATATCACAAATACATTAAATAATAATAAACTTAAGCATGAGAAAGTTTTATAAATCCCATTGATCCAGTACCTACGTATTGTTTAAAAATGGAAGAGTATTAACTGATGTATCTTTATATTGGCTAGGTAGCCAGATTCCACCCCTTGCAATCTTTTCACGATAACGCAGGTTTAAACTTCGTCCATTAAATCCAGTTAATATGATTTGTAATTTACGTAATGACTATTTATTGTAAAATCCTATTTTATGCAATATCAAGTTATTTTTTTTATATAATTTGGTATTACAGCACAGCAACCTCACAAAATTTAAGTACTCTGTGGTAATGACATGTCCCTGCTTATGTGTCATAGGACTGTCATTGTCATTATTGTCAGTGCCAACAGTAATATTCATATTCATTTCTACCTATTTCATAAGCCACGCGTGCGGTCGGTATCAATATTTCGAACTTTCATTTAATTATCCAGATGTGATTCATAAACAGGAGAATTATACGAAACTTAAATGAGATATATTCTCACATTCATATATAAATGTAGTGTCTTTAGGAAAACTTTACCGGTTGTTTCTACTCAATTCAGATTTTCCCATAAACTTCAAGAGTGGGGGAGTAATAAATCTCATCGCAAAATAAAAATATCCAATCCTTTTCGTGACATAATCATGGCGGACCCTAAAATTGAAGAAATTTTAGCTCCACTGAGAGCCAGCGTCAAGGAGCAAGGCGATTTGGTCCGCAAGTTGAAGGAGGAGAAAGCACCGGAAATTGATGTTAAAAAAGCTGTTGCTGAGCTGAAGGCGAGGAAGAAGGTTTTGGAGGATAAGGAGTTGAGCCTTGCACCATTCGAGGAATCTTTCGATCGTGCTAAGATGGAAGATCTCATTAAACGCCGATTCTTTTACGACCAATCTTTTGCTATTTACGGAGGTATCACTGGGCAGTTTGACTTCGGACCAATGGGCTGTGCTCTCAAAAGTAATATGATCCAACTTTGGAGAAAATTTTTCATACTTCAAGAGCAAATGCTGGAAGTTGACTGCTCAATCTTAACACCTGAGCCAGTTTTAAAAGCTTCTGGGCATGTGGAAAGATTTGCTGATCTAATGACAAAGGATGTTAAAAGTGGTGAGTGCTTTAGGTTAGACCACCTAATTAAAGCCCATCTAGAAAAAATTAAAAGTGAAAAGAATACTAAAGCAGAGTTAAAAGCTGAAATTGAAGACATCCTGGTGAAACTTGATGGTATGAATGCAGATGAGATGTCCAATTTAATGAAAAGGTTTGAAATGAAATCCCCCATTAGTGGCAATGATCTAACCCCTCCAATTGAATTTAACTTAATGTTCAGTACCCAAATTGGGCCTTCAGGCCTTGTGAAAGGTTTCTTGAGACCAGAGACAGCACAAGGCATTTTCGTAAACTTTAAACGTCTGTTGGAATTCAACCAGGGTCGTCTTCCATTTGCTGCAGCACAAATTGGCAATTCCTTCAGAAATGAAATCTCACCTCGTTCTGGTCTCTTGAGGGTCAGAGAATTCACCATGTGTGAGATAGAACATTTCTGTGATTCCAAGAATCATCCCAAATTTGAATCTGTGAAAGATACAGAAATGTTATTGTATTCTGCTGATAACCAGGAGCAAGGAAGACCAGCTGAAATCCTTACAATTGGTGAAGCTGTATCAAAAGGAATTGTTAATAATGAAACCTTGGGTTACTTTATGGCCAGGATCCATCTTTACATGTTGGCTGTGGGTATTGATCCAAAGAAACTTAGGTTCAGACAACATATGGGTAATGAAATGGCTCACTATGCCTGTGACTGTTGGGATGCAGAGTGTCTTTCCAGTTATGGGTGGGTAGAGTGTGTTGGATGCGCAGACAGATCAGCATATGACCTCACCCAACATACTAAAGCAACAGGCATCAGACTTGCTGCTGAAAAAAAACTTCCAGCTCCAAAACAAATTGAAATTATAGAAGCTGTTCCCAACAAGGCAGCTATTGGAAAGGAATTCAAGAAAGATGCTAAAGTAATAAATGACTCTTTAGCAGCATTAGAACCAGCAGATTTAGATGACTTACAGCTAAAACTGGAAACTGATGGTAATTATGTTTTAAAAACACCTAATGGAGACTTCGCACTTACTCCTAATATTGTCAGTGTCAAAAAAAGTCAAAAAACTGTGCATGTGGAAGAGATTATACCAAGTGTTATTGAACCATCCTTTGGCATTGGTAGAATCCTATACTGCATTTTAGAGCATAATTTCAAGATGAGAGAAGGAGATGAGCAGAGGACATATTTCTCTTTACCTCCTACTGTGGCACCTATGAAATGTGCAGTTTTGCCTTTAAGTGGCAATGCAGAATTCCAACCATTTGTAAGAGAGCTCTCTCAAGAATTAATCTCGAAAGATGTATCCCACAAAGTCGACGATTCTTCTGGCTCTATTGGACGTAGATATGCACGTACTGATGAAATTGGGGTACCATATGCTGTGACGGTAGATTTTGACACTATAAAAGAACCCCATACAGTAACATTGAGGGAGCGAGATAGCATGGGACAGGTACGAATGCCGTTAGCCGATGTTCCTGGTGTCGTCCGAGATCTCGCCAATAGCAAAATATCGTGGGCCGACGTAGAAAAGACGTACCCAAAGTTTGAACAACAAGAGAGTGCTAAAGGCGCCGCTGCGTAACGCGTGACGCAAACAATAATTATCAACTATTTGGCCAGCTGTATTGATCTTTATTTAAAATGTTTATCGTCAAACACTTATTTATTCCATTGTTCGCTGTAAGCTTGCAACTGCAGACTGTAATAAATTTGATAAATCTATTTTGGTTTATTTTTTTAGTTAACACACATATTTGTATTTACTATTTCTTTGTATGAAAAATACAGGGTAATAACGTCTACCCCCGCCGGGCAGAAAACGCTATGTCCCCTTCGTTATTTGTATTGGAACTTTACAAGTATATAATGTATTTTAGTTTTGTTTTCTGAGACGTAAATTTGTAGTTCAGGCTTCTGCGAAAGTAACCGTGCGGATTATATTTTCTGTGGTGCGTTCATAATGTACAAGATACTATTACTTTATCACAACTTTCCATAAAAATACTCGGTGAATATCTGCTATATTAGATAAAATGTATATTACTTAATATTGATTACAACACCTTACTCGACGAAAATACGTAACTAAAAAGACGCATTATCACAAGTCGTAATAATTACATTATTATTTTTTACCTTACATTAATATTGCTCCACGATTTCGTAAAAAATGTGTTTCGTACTAAGCCTGTACTACTTTACAGTGCTATTTGTAATTTTAGTAAATCTTGGTACTTACATTTCGGCGACGAACAAGATGAGTTATCTCATGGTGTTTACGACTGTCAATATCCTCAACAACACAGGTATTAATACACGGTGCTAATGCTATTTGAGAAGGAGAAAAAATCTCTTTATTACTAGCTATCGATATTCTGAACTAACAACATTGATATCAGTCACCGACGCGTTGCCTGCAAGAAAGAAGTAACTAACTCATCCAAGATCTTCAAAAAGCTTCACGGAAACATTAATATTGATAATATAGTGCAGTCCTTACATGAAGCCGTACCAAGAAGCAGAGTGGCGAATATCTAGCGCTTCCTTCATAGTATAGTGTAGTATATTCTTTCGCCGTTTCTTCTCCTCTTTATAAGGCACCTTTCCGAAACGGTGGTAGATGCAAAATATTTGACGTTTCATAAGTGTATTTATAAATAATAATAATACCTACATGAAATAAATAATTTGAGTTTGAGTTTAATATTGGGAGGATACTAATTGGATAGCGGGAGATCGGAGGATCTTTCGATACGACGGCAGTCTCTTATGGGATTGTGGTCAGTATTATAAGCAGAGTAACTTGCCACCTAAGATCATCATTAGATGATGCTGAGAATAATTTTCCGTCAGGATAACAATCATGCATTAACCTAAATACGAAGCAAAAAAGCCTCCCTGTATTCCAATATTACTAAATTGTAATAAGTCCCATCCGATAATATAGCCTCGAATTTAAAACACTGAAGGTTATAAATTAGAAAGGGATAGTTTGAATGAAACGCATGTAAACATTATAACTATTTTTAATAGTCAAATACGTAATGAAACATTAAAAGTTAATCATTAAGACTATCTAAAGCGGCGATCCCTGGAGCGCGATCTGTGCCGGTGTCGCTCGCGAGTGCGCTCCGAGTGTCGGTCTCGGGTGCGGTCCCGGTCGCGGTCTCTGTCGCGGTCCTCGCGCTCTCTCCGCCTGTCGCGGTCCCGGTCCCGCTCGCGGTCTCGGTCCCGCTCCCGCTCCCTCTCCCTGTCCCCGCGGTCGCCCCGGTCACGATCCCGGTCCTCCCGCCTCACATGCTTGTCTTTTACGTATCTAGAGGAAAGTTTTAAATTGTATTGCGAATTCATCATGTAACAAAGAGCCAGTCAAGTATTCAACGCATATGTTTGTATGTTTTGCTGAGGTTGTACTCGCTCACACCGACTGTACCACTTAAAGACCAATCACGTTCATTAAGGAGAAAAAATAGGCTTAGTTATTCCACTTAATCTTACATCATTGCAATATTTCATATTTTTGTGCCACTGGATAAGATTTAAAATTATTTGAGACTGAAGGTTTTGTATTAGTGTTCACCTGTCGTTGTCGCCGTAGTCCCGTCTGTCGCGGTCGTCGTGGTCGCGGCGGTCGGAGTCCATGCGCGGGTTGTAGTTGCCGGCGGCGGCCCCCGCGCCGCGCGCCGCGTGCCCGGGCTTCGCCGCCGCCGTCTGCCTGCTGTGATCGGCTAGCCTATCGTTCACGTTACACGTTAATTTCATACTACCGACATTGTAAGTAATAGCAAAAAAAATAACATTCATTGTACATTTTCTCGCTGCGTCGACGAAGGGCTGTCAGCGGGACATGATCACAGCGCGAGCGTCTAGCTGACCGCCCGGAACAATGTCCGAACGCTGCAACTGAGAAAGCTTCAAAGTGACAAAATTACGATACATACATTATTAATGATTGAAATACGTCTAAACCACAATTTTTTAAACGAAACTGGAAAAGAAATTGTATCTATACATAAAATGAAATGAACTCTCATGAAATGTTTATCTTGATTATGATAATTAACGAAAACCTACGTAGCAATATACACATGCTTGGTCGAGTCAGGTACTAATGGAATTAAATTCTAAAATTAGTATAGTCGCCAGCCATACATGTGTCACGATTTTTAAGACAATATATTGTGTATACATGTAGAGTTACATGTCCTTCACATGGAGGTGAATGCAACTTAAAAGAGGGTTAAGTGTCGTACACCAGTTTCAACCCAAAAACTACTAGTCAAGTGGCATCACATAGAATCGGATAAACAAATTTAGAATTAACATAAATTAATGTTTCAAATCAGTTAAATACAATTGTTCACAATATTTTATTTTTATTTATTTATAAGCAGACAGTCTTACTATATTCACTTATCCCAAATCTGTTTCATTCTCTTTACTAAATTTACCTAATCTATTGTTAAATTAATTAATATTTTGGGCCAGAGAAACTTTTCTGGATAAGAGTTAAATGTAATAATACCCGAACCGGTTTTCTGTCCAGTGAGATATAGGTCAATTTTATTTATTTTTAGAACAAAAAATATTTCCACACAAATTTGTTTCCAATAATAGAACTGAAAAAAGTGAATGTTAATTGGACACATGTCAATTTAAGAACAAATTTATTAATAACCTAAGAAACATCAAGTTTTTAATTATTATTAAAAAACAAATATATATACCTTTGTTCAATCTGCTTCTGTATAGGCACTGGTATCCTCGGGTACAGTGTGCTGAACCAATCGAGCTTGATGAGCATCTGACGGACGAGCGCGCCGATGGTGGTGGAGCCACCACCTCCG
>DWJN01007073.1:0-10222 GCA_018248895.1 Carystus phorcus | reverse complement strand
ATGTACTTAGTTGTTATAAGCCAGAGAAAGACCGCTATTTAATACAAGTCATCTCTCTCACCAGCCTCATTGTTCTTCTATAGATTAGGAAAGTTTATTAATTATGCACTTATTTAAAATACTCCTAGACTGTCTTACCACCTCGGCACATTGTCCCGAATAGAATAATGATAAAACAATATAAACGGATGTAATTAACATATGATTGATTTGATTTGCATAAATTGTCCGCTAAGACTTTCCGACAGGTTATTTGCGGTAATTTTATAATCTTGCCGATTAAATTTAGACCGTAGAAATGGATTCGCGTTGAGATTATTATAGTATATTAAATATTATGCTTCATTGAGCATCACAAACAGAACAGTTTAAAAATCATTGATGGTATTTATTATTCACGGTCGCTTTTCAATGCTGTTCGGCTGTTCCTCATAAACTGCAAGGGCACCGAGGTAGAAAAATGGTTGGCGAAGTATCCACACTAAGGCTGGTTAAGTTCATTTCAAACTAGTCATGTCAAAGTAGTATTGGAAATTCATAAAACTCTATCTATATCTATAGTTTTTCACTATCAATATTTAACTAAATATTCAATAGTATTGCATTCAGATTCGAATTACAACAATTATGTGACCCAACAAAAATAAGTTTTGAAACAATTTAATATTATTGAATATTGATACTATTGGTAATGCCAGTACTAAATGGAAAGGTCCTAATCAACAGCTGTTTTACAAAGAAAACTGTCTTAGGTGTGTTAAATTATATCAAAATAGTATAAAATAAAGATAGTTTTTGCATGGTCCCAATGAAAATGTTAGCTCAAAACTATCGCAGGTATCATGGATTCCTAATGTTTTAATGGTCAAATACACGAGATCGGTACCTGGATTAGATGTAAGAGCAGCTCGCGGCCAACAGCTTCGTTGCCGTGAATGTTGGCCACGTACTTGACGTCCGGCTTGCCGATCATGTGCTCGTACGGAGACGCTGACACCAACATCAACCAGAGATATCGACCTTATAAATTAAGTGGAACTTGTTCTAAATGTGTTCGCTCGGTTGCCTTAAACCATAATATCTATTAGGAATAGCTTGGGATATAGTAGCAGGTGACACCACACCAGAGTAGTTCGTAACATTTTGGTAGACGTGCACTCTTTTTGTTTGATTTATAACACAAGCCAGCAAAGATTAAAATATTATAGACACGAACCAACGCAATGTCATAATGAAGATCTATCTAAGATTTATATGCAATCAAATGCTCTACGAATTTCTGATTAATATTGCTCCCAGTAATTCATTATTATGAGTAATATCATGGACGTAGAAAATAACTACATAGTTCCTGTCAAACGACCCTGTGCCCTAGTTTTGTATATGTATGTGACAGATGAGTTCTTGGTTTGATTGCTTGTGTTATAAGATGGAGCCACTATGGTTTAATACTTCATTACGACCTTTTAAACTTCGGTCAAGGCATAACGGATGCATAAACATTTTAACTGTAGAGGTTACACACGATATTTCGACCCAATTACGAGTATGGACGAATAAGTAGTGGTGAATGGGTAGTTAGTGAATTAATTATATCTACATTACTAAATATATATTAATATTCAAACGTTTCATTGTATATAGTTTACCTTGTACAGATTTTCCGATAGAGTACAATGCAGTTAGGGCGGGGTAGCGAGCAGACACGGCGCGGAGGTATCTGGTCATCTGCTCGTGGTCGTGGTACTGGAATTCCAGCTCGGGACTGTCCCTCGACTCCAATTCGCCTATGTTTGTAGATACATCATCTCCTGATAACATAATAATCAATCATTCGCCATATAAAAAGTAAACATTGCAGCGTAATTTGCATCGTAGACTGCTTTTCTATTTCCAAACGTTAACATAATGTTTTTCTAAATTTATATATGAAGAGGCTACTGCAATCTTTAGACCATGTCAAGTCGTTGTAGTACACTCTGCTATACAACCGAGGAGGTTATGGCTCACCACTCCTCTGGTTTGGTATAGGAATTGTGCTTTGAACCGTATAATATTAGTATTTAAAAATTAGTAAAATTAGTAGTAATATAAAATTAGTGAACTTATTAATACTACTACTTTAAGTATATCCCGAACATATTATAATTAATCCGCGAAGTATTTTTTTTAATGGTAGGTACATCATGGAACGTGATCCAAAACTATGGACCTTTCGAAAAATAGAACACATTGCTTTTTATTATTTATCAAATTATTGCTTATTGACTGGGAGATATAGCCACGTAAGACATGACAACATACATACTTAATATAAGTGTAGTGTTTAAAGTTTTAAACACTAGATAATTATATCACTCACAACTTACCTGATTGAAATCTTGTGTCTGATTCCGACTGGCCGAGCACAGCGCTTAGAACAACCAGGAGCAACAACGGTACCATT
Organism: Carystus phorcus; assembly: GCA_018248895.1. NCBI lineage: Eukaryota > Metazoa > Arthropoda > Insecta > Lepidoptera > Hesperiidae > Carystus > Carystus phorcus. The sequence goes on along the minus strand of DWJN01007073.1, from coordinate 7,776 downwards.
TTGTTGTTCATTTTGTTTTTTACCTACAAATTAAAAACTTCTGTTAGCTTACGTTAAATGTTCGTTATACAATTTCACAGTTACTTATGCGTAATCATGTAATCATTTTTGGTATAATTTCGAATGCGATCCGTAATAGAAGATTATTGGCAATTTTTTATGGTCAATGTGTCTACTAGATTGTACTTATAGAATAGGCGAGAACAAAATTTTTTGCTTCCGTACGGGACATATGAAGATAATCAAAAAGCTGGCGACTGATTTTTAAAGCTTGTCACTTCACTAATTTGCCAAGAAAAGGTGGTACTAAAGATCGTACTGTGTCCTTATTAAGAAGATTATGCATCTCGGTAGAGTTTTACAAATATAGACACCAGGTTCCAGGGACTCCATAAAAATACATTTCGTTCTATATTATTTTCAAATCTTCTGTAGATATTCACTGTGAACGGAATTCTTCTATGGATGGCTGATCAATTTATGTGTTTGGGTTTTTCAGCTATAAATAATATTCATGTTATTTTCCTCATGTTCTTTGGTTGTTGTTACTCGGTGTAGATTGTCGAAGCCTTATACACACGTGTATCAATATATATTGAAATATACAAATGAACATAATATGTCAAACACGTGATGCGGGTCACGTAAATACCCAACTTCATAATATCTTTAACCGGTTGCTAGCTCTGCGATGAATAACTATGGGCCCTTTATCGTATTGTATGTACATATATATTGCTGTAGTTGTATTTAGAATATTTTTTGAATTATGCTTTTCGTTTTTCCAGCGAACCATCCGTAACCGGTCCTGTATTGAAGGTCACTGGGTCAGTGGACCAAATGACTTCGGCGTCTTCCAGAAAATAACTGTTAGTTAAGAACTTTGAAACTTGTTTTAGTAACGTTAAAGTTATCGGAGTTACATAATCGCATAATTCTTTGTTACTTATTTTCATTTAAATAGCTACTTTCTTTACAAATTTGAAATATGCGCTAATGGGGAGATTATTGTAATTAATACACTTCGAACTGTTAAAAATTAGCTTTGATGTTAAATATTTGTAACTAACTGTCATTCACTTAATTACTAAAAGAACAGAACGATGTTGCCCAACATCAAGATAAGATGATCCGAACCCATATAAAATTTCGCCTGATACTTTCCTTCCGCTATTTGGCATTGGCACATTGACCTTGTTGTCATACCCGAGCTAAGCGTTTTGTAGCTTTCGTTGTCAAATAACAGAATAAAGTAACGAATTGGACAAATTCACAAGAATTTGTTTAAAGAATTTTATGAACCTTTGTCTCTACAAAGTCATCTATAAATATATGTATGCGGGGCAATTCTTTAAATTAATTAAAAATCAGAAGTCATAGGTATCGCTATTGTTGCACATTAAACATTGGTATGTTCAAACAACAAACAATGCAGCGCACTTTTTGTTTTGTGAAAGTTTTACACTGTGATTTGAATAAAAATGTATGTGTACGCCTATCTCGATGATGTTACTGATGACTCCTTTTACTTCAATGAGGACACTGCTGTCAAAAATATATGATGAAGTCGGACCTTTATTGTTCCTTTTGTCATATAATATTTATTATAGTCGTGTTCAGATGAATAGGCTACATGGTAGGATCGCCCATTTAGTTAGAATCAAAACATACTCAGCGAAAATTTGTTAACAATTCCAATTATTAAATATTCATATATGTATTATGTGGATACAAAAATATTATGTTAAAATATTAAAAAAAAATCGTACGTATTTTAGAATATATTTAATTTTACAAATTTATCAACAATTTTTCTTTCTAATTAAATTTAAATAAAACAATGGCAACTTTTATCACAGAAATTGTTATTAATACTTTTTTTTTTCTTCATGTACTCGTAAGTTTATTATGTTGTCCTTATTATTTATTTATATTCTTATTTATTATTACATATAATTTATTACGGTTTTACGAACCCGTATATTTAGAAAATAAAGGTTTTAGAGATCAAGAAAGAACAAGCTTACCTACTGGTTTCTTGTTATACAAGTTTCGAGATACAAAAAATGGTACGTGTTTTACCCACAATAAACATTTACAAAAACTTACCATGTTACAGGACGGATGATGAATCCAATGCTAAATGTAAATAAACCTTAACTTTGTCATTTGGGAGGGCACTTAAATAAATTTAAGGGATATCTTAATTAAGTGATAGTGAGCGAGTTTATCGTAAGTTTCGCACTGGGGACTGGTATGAGGACACCTAGAAGTCCTTTCCAGCGAACGGGCGAGACTGTACTGGCGACCGGGCCGTGCAGCCGCTGGTGTTAAGCATGGCCATCGGCATCATCTGCGTCATCCAACCGACACACGACTGTAAAGTACTTTCTCTCGCGGCAACTCTACTAAAACTACACCTAATTCCAAGGAATAAGGTTTATTTCTTGTATTAACTACGAATACTGCTCGCTGTAGCGCATTTTCTTCCCTGCAACTCAGGATATACGTGTGAGTTTCCATGTACCTGTTAGCGTAGCGTTCCATGCGATGACGTAGCATTCCCGCCATCTCTGGCACTTTTCCCGTTGATAGTTTCTTTTTCAACAACCAATGTGATATGTGATTTGATATGTAAGTAAATTAGTGTACTTAGTATTGTTTACGTAATTAAATTCCATGTGGCAACTTATTAAATATAAAAATGTAAATTGAATTATAATAATGATTTCAAAGAAATGATACATTATTTTTTACTTAAAACAATATTTTTAACGTTAAAGCTTCGCTATGACAGTTTGTTTCATAGTGAACCAGACTTTAAAATCATACTTATAGCTTCCCGTGGTCTTTGGATCGTGAGCGTTCATTAGCAACATCAAGCGAGGCCTGCGCTTATATCGATGATTTTAAAAGTTATAACCTATGACCATTCTTTTGGAGCTAATTAGTTGATAATGTACCCACATGCTTCGTAGCCTACAAATCGAAAACTCCAAACAGAACAGCGGGTATCTAAAGATGCGAATTCTATTCTTTAGTCACCAACGCTTAAGTATGACACACATTACATTTTCTTTTTACTTAGTTTATTCCAAGTATAGTTAACAGAGCTTAGCTCGAAATTTTAATAAGTACCTCCCTATTAACGAATTCCTAGTAAGGAAAAAAAGTAGTAAAATTCTAATGTCTTATTCATTAAAACAATGCGCGGATAAATTTTGAAGTAGGTACCTACATATTAGGCCTATTGACTGCGCACTAAATTACTAGAACAATATTTTTATTTTTATAATCTATGTAATTACAGGATGATAAATAAAAGTTAAAGTTGATGATAAGTTAAATAGAAAAAAAAAGAAACAGTAGAAACCCATAGTTATCCACGAAGTATCGTTTATTTAATAAAGGAAACATAAAATTGGGTTGTTAGTAAAGTAGTTAAATACTAATCTGTTCCACGTATTTTTTAAATATGAAAATTATGATTAGGTATATAATTTTATTTTTTACCTTGTCGTGATCGGCTCGACTCGACTAATCACCGCGATCGACCATTTGGCTATACACGCTGTATAGTTTTTTCTTCTTATCTTTGTCCCACTACTTCCGGAAAAATACATTCTCTGGATATGTCTAGTATGTCTGAACTACTCTTTGAAATCAGTTATTTAAGGTTGTCTTAGATAGACCAACACGAACAAATGTGTAATTAATTTAATTTATTAAATTTTCTGCTGTTTTGAATTCGCAATAAAAACCTTTGATGGGTCTACCATTCATAAGATAGATAAGGATGCTTCTCTTAGATTTCGGTTTCTGAGTACTTTTGTGTTAGGAAGCGGTAAAGTCTCAGATTCAGTGACAATTATGTCTCATTACAAGTGAAATTACTATAGAAATCTATGTAGATAGTAGTGTCTACTTAAAGATCATATGTACCTAGTCAGTGTTGTAGTTGTATTTAATATCAATTATGAAGTTCCATCTAAATATTTTTGGTAGGTATATATAGTTTGTATACATTCATACGTTAAATGTACATTTTTAACCGACTTCAAAAAAGGATTAAGTTCTCTATTCCTCTGTTTTTTAAATTAAGTAAGTATATGTTATTATTATTGTTTTATTTCATCCTTTCTCATTTCTTTCATTGGAATAATTTATTATTTACTAATTATCCGTTTCATAGACGATACTTCAATAATTAAAATTACAATAACATAGTAAAACAGATAACGTGCCTGAAGGCTAGGATTGGTAGATGTAAGCCGATCTATCTCAGTAAAGTAAATAGTCATGGTTGAGTAACTATATCAGGTTAGCTTACAAACTATTATTTAATAGATGGCATTTTCGAATAGATTTGTTTTTACCTCCAAACTTTAAAACTCCATACTCTTTCTATTATACCTATGTAACTAGAATCTATACTTCCTAAATCTAACAATACAATACATTACTATTTGTCAACGTCTTGCATGTATTACTAACGTCGTCACCGATCAGTACTGAATATGAGATTTAATACCGCCTTTAGTATAAAATTTGATAAGGAGAGAGTCACTAGCGGCTCGAGCGCTAATTTACTTAAACTATGCATAGATTTTTGAAGTGAAAACTTGTGTAGGCGGGTTAGGCGATTTTTGGATCAGTATAAAGTTCAAGCTTCACAGACATGATAAGGTCAAGTTATAATTGACTAAATCCAGGACTCCATACTTTTTTCAATCCGTTTAATCAAGCGAGCGCGCAAATGTCTCGCTTTATCTATAGTTCTATACTAATAACATAAAACTAAAGAGTTTGTTTCTTTTCTGATTGATTATTTGAACGTGTTAATCTTAGGAACTACTGGAACGATGTAAAAAAATCTTTTACTGCAAGATTGTCCATTTATCTAGGAAGGCTAGACTATTTAACATCACTTTAAGATGAATTGGAGAGAAGCAACTATAAAAAATATTGCGAAAACGGCAAGATTTAGAGCGTTCCTGGCGTGCTAAGTAAACGGCGAAAGTTACTCAAAAATCATGTATTACAAAATTTTTCCCGTCCAAAAGTTCTAAATAAAAGTCCGCGACAGCATATTTCTAGCTTTTAACGTTAACCCGCTATAACCAATTTTATGTTTATCACAATACATACATGGATCTAAAATAATAATTTATATGGCAAAACAAATTTACTGGGGTCAGCTATAATTGATAAGTTGAACTGAGTTGTCAAATTTTACTCCAAATCGTATGTCAAAAGCTATTTTATTTTCGGATTGTCTAATCAACGTTTTAGAAACTGGAATTGATTTGACATTGCTTCTAAGTTTTAAGTTAACTTGCCTGTGAGTTGAAAAGATATTTATAAGCGTTGCACAAACCGGTGGTTGGATTTAAATCCCTTACAACAGGTTACCTATTTCTCATCACATCAAATACATTTTTTTAAGATAGACTGGTTTGTTTTATGACGTAACATCGTTGATGTGCCCCCTGCCTAGAGGGCAATAAATACTGGTTAACGAATACGCTAAGGTTATTAATATTCGTTTCAAATAACAGCCGTAGGGAGATGTTACATGCGGAAAATATGGTTTTTCTAAAAATATCATAGGCTGTTAAGCTTACGAAGAAATTAATATAAAAATTATTTTACTTGTAGACAAGGCGAAATTTTCTTTCGTTTTCTCAAATTGTTATAATACCTTCAATCCGCAGTGTAAAAAGTAATGCATTGAGTTTGGAAAAAAACACAAGAAACGTTTGTGCACATATTTGTAAAAAAATAATATTTTGTAGGCTTCCGGTGCTTTCGGGATTTCGATTTTTTATAAAATATTGTTTAACAGTGAAAAGGTTATGTGCTTGTATAGCTTTGCTTGTATATATTTAATATTTTTCTATTGTAGGATGTCCTACGTAATTGTTTTAATTTTTTCTTTGTGCTAAATCCTAGCCTGTATCCTAAATTTCAAATTTTCAGGATATCATAAAGTACTTTGGAGGTTTAATTAATATATTCATGTATCTGCAACTTTGTTGAGTTTTTATATGTGAGTGCTTAAATCGACGTATTTTATAAAGTATATATAGTAGATATGTATGTATGTAAATGCTAAATAAATGTAACTCAAATATATTTTAATAAAATAGTAGTGATCAGAAACACCGACACGGTCAAGAAATTTTTGCCACTAGCTGTCACCCATCCAGGTACCAACCGCGCCTGCAGTTACTTAACTCTGTTGATCGCATAGGATCGACGCGAACCGCCGCGCCGCGCCGCCGCGCCGCACTATGAGTGCTTCACTTGTACTCCGTAGTGTTTGTGAAAACCAACTTTGAATATAATTTAACTTGATTATATAATCTGCTGACTACTTACAGCGAAAACTTGAAGCCACACTAAAAAAATAAGAAAACTCAAAAATCATAGGTACATACTAGTAACGTTCGGATTGTCAGGTGCAAACCGTCCCCTAAATTTTAAACCCATATGTATTTAATAAAAAACCGAGGCTCTTGTAAGCTTATACAAATCTAAACTGAGATAGATATTAATGGCTTCATGGTAGATGATGACAAGTATGAGTACTGTGCTCAACTTTCCCACGGAGTGTAGCGCCCGCGCCGCCGTCGTCGCGTCGGTTCCACGACTAATGTATGCACGCTCCAGTGCGGTGGAAAGCAGTGCAATTTGAGATAATACGTGCCCAGTGAAAGACGTATCATGACGAACGTTACTTAATCAATGTAATTCTGCACCATACATCTGATCGTCTCCAATTTCTCAAATAAAATAATAGCTTTACTCAGATCCCCTTAATACGATATGTAATAGTATACTAATTCTATTTTTACATGTTTAGTATTCTCAATCACAGGGTGCTTATTTCTAGGTCTGTATGTTCAATATTTGCACTCAACATAGTTTTTATGGGATTGACAGACAAACGCAAAAAACAGCTTAATTAAACAGCTAATAATTGGTCATTGTCGCCTATGATTATCAGCAACACTATCGTGTTTTTGGCGGATAAAATGACTGAGTCCCGCATTATTTCTGACCGTTAGATATTGATACCGAAACACGAAATAGCATTTCAAGGTCACTTTTAGAAAGGGGGTGTTAGCTGATTGGGGACGAATAACCTTGCATGAATGCCATCAGATTGAAACCGGGTGATATAGGGTTCAACGATCTCTAATTCGGGTGCCGTAGTATGGATTTTTGAACCGGACGTACAAAAAGGTGAGGATAGCTTGGACTCACAATTAATATAAATATTTAGACCCTTAAAACGAACATAAAGGTTAACGTAATATCTACATACATAATTTTATTAACTCTTCTTTGATTAAAATACAACAAAGATAAACAACTATGGAATCTGAAACTCTGTACTCCACTGAAACACGCACGAAAATTCCATAAAATGAGTTCTGTAACAAATACACGCAACGAAAAATCTATACATGTTATGAAGTAAAGTCCTATCGCCGCGTCTGTTTGTCTGAACGCGCTAAATTCAAAGACTAAAAATGATATTATACGGATGACGATGGTTTTATAGTTTTATAGATCTACAAAAATGTTTGCAACGGCATGTATCTATCTTTTTACGAAAGCTTACTACTACAATTTTAATGATTAAAAATGGTCACTTATTATGTTTTATTTTACATTTGTAAATGTATTTAGATTAATACGATATTACTTAATCCTATCGAAATAAATATGTTAGTTACCCTCACAAGTTCATATATATTATAATAATCC
>DWJN01007072.1:0-10222 GCA_018248895.1 Carystus phorcus | reverse complement strand
ATTACTTTAGTTCCATAAGGTTTTAACAGATGGCGGTGTAAGATAATTAATTGACAAAATTGAGTAATTGCAAATTAATTTAGTTCCATAAGGTTTTAACAGATGGCGGAGTAAGTCTGCTAAATTGAGTATGTAAAAGTCACAGGAACGCGTGGCCGGGTCTGTTATCTTATATTGTTGCAGACCAACGTCTGCTGGGTCAACTAGTAGAATATATAATTATATTGTTTTCTGAAGTCTTATGCTTCAAGTAAATGCGAAATTTAAATGGAAATACATGACACGCTTTCGAATATAAGAAAAGGATGATCAAAATCGGTACACCAAAGAAAATGGTTATTAAGTGACTTACATAAAAAAATAATAGTCGAATTGAGAACCTGTTCCTTTTTTGAAATCGATTACAAATATAGAAGTAAATATACCTACTCACATATGCAGATTATAATATATATAAATATATAACAGTAAAAATAACAACTATATAGTAGGAGATAAGTAGGATAAACGGGTAGTCTACTCGAGCGTTGTAGGGTGCTATTGAATTCCGAATATTTAGCAGTCGAAAAAGTTCTTATGACGTATACCCTTCCAGTAGTGGCTGAGGGCATACAGATGTCCAGAAATTAAAAAAAAAATTGTTATGTTAATCTGACGCGCTCTAGTAAATCCCCGAAATCCTTTTTTAGGCTCCCCTGCTACTCGTATTACGTATTGTAAAACATTTCGGCTAAAAAATACACAATTTATCATTAGATTCGTATTATCTTAACATCACTTTGAACTTTAGTTTCGATTTGCTTTGCTTTAAACGAACGAGTACATTTTAAACGTTGACCTCAATCGGTAATTTAAGAATAGTCCAGAAAAATGTTATTCAGCGAAATAAGTAAATATATAGTGTGTCGTATATGCGTATACAAATATAATTATGTATGATAATAAAAGGAGAATAAAGGCTTGAACTGGATCAATGAATGATCTTCTACATACTTTGTTAATTTTTCTACTTATCTGCAGACAATGTGGTTGAGTTCAGTGGAATGTCCTAACGTGTTTAGTCATAACACAATTTTAATGACAATAATAATTTTATCAGGACTAAATTACAACTTAATTTACAACGAAACATCTAAGTGTAGTATAAACAATATACGTACTGACAAAGTTCCAAATATTTTCAAGTTTCTAAAATAACCTGTACAAGGCTAAGGATTATGAAAATTGGCAACTGAATTGAATTAAATTTGAGAATTTCTTACAGCGTATTGAATACATAGTGTTCGCTGCTTCTCTAGAGGATAATCTTGCTGTTATTGGAGAAACTTCGAGTTCATATGTGAGCTGTCTAAAACACTTGACTATCTTAAATGTGAAAGTACACATTTTATGTATTTACTCGTATGTACTGCACTCGTATAATGTAATAATTGTATATTAGGCATAATTGTGAAGAAATGTCAGTGGTAGTTAGCAAGTGTATCAAAAACTAAATAATATTTAATTATAGTAGACTTTATAAGTATACACAATCTTTGAACATATACTTAATTACGTTATATACTCGTATAAGTAAAGTCGTTCTGCAAACTGTTAAGAGTTTTTATGTAATATTAAATAGGTGACGCTGTTCATCTTTATATGTACAAAGCAAATTGACAATTTATTACGAGTCTGTAGTGAATGAACCGAGTCGCAAAATATTGTTAGAGCTAGTATATTTTACCTACTATGTTTATAAACAACAACTCAATCGCATTATACCCCCCCCTGTTATTGCTATGCGTGGATGTGTTCGCTTTGTTTGTCTAGGTTTAACATAAGTGAATCATACGCTCTCACGATAACTTTCCTCAGTTTGCTTTCAATATTATCGTGAAGCGTGAGATACGGCTTATTTATTAACATAATATTAGATCTTTCCTCTCGAATAATAATGGCTCACTATTGCGCTTCACTCAATTTTGAATATTTACGAGAAAGACCTTTGTCAGAATTCAAATTTATTTATTCATATGAGTATCATTGAAACGTTTATTTATTTCTCTGTTTCTATTGGCTTTAACGTATGACGCACTTATCTTTTGCTTGTATTGCGTTTTATTAATTTTTGATTCCCTTCACGGCACGGTCTCCTTATGAATGAAAAGACCCATATACTTTATAGAGCTCCTATACGCCTTGTTGGAGTGGCCATAATGAAAGTTCTTATACCGCTCAAACTTACCCGATCAATAGATTAAGCCATTAACTGGCCTCCGAATTCTAAGATCTTTTAATATTATTAAAATAAAGTTTAAAATTCCTGCTTCTTATGCTACATAGTGACAATGAGTCATTTGTTCATTTACAGTGAGCTAAGAAAACTCCGCGATTAGTCATCTCATCAAGCTTTCTAACCACGACTTCAAAACAATCAAGACGTTTAAGGGATACGAATTGGATTAAGAGAATTGGGTTAGAAGTTAGTATTTAGTGGATAAGATTTAGACATATTTTTGTGTTGATTTTAATCGCATGGTTATCTTTGAAACCAAAACTACACCGTATAAAGTTTTTTCATAATGTTAAACGAACTCAAAATATTACTACGCTTGGATATTTCGCAGAATATAAAGCAATATCAATTTTATCCGACCGCTTTCAAGCTTTCAAGCTTGAAGCAAAAACCCTTCAATCCCAAAGTCTCAGGAATATATGATCTTTTATAACTTTACGACGCCAATGCCTATATAATAAAAATACAAAGTATCCTTCCTACATGAATGATAATCAAAAAATATTATAAATATCGTACCTTAGAATAAGACTCCTCCTGTCGAATGTCCTTGAGAAAGTCGTAAAGTATACAAAGGGGCACGACCATAATGGCTGGCTCTTTGCATAGAGTTGCAACGGTAGCGAATAGAACGGTCCCCGCTAATGTAATCCATTGTAAAAGTTCGCCGGCATCTTCACCAGCCCTTGTGTTGCACTGACACTTACTCGATTTCACTGTCCCGGATTCCACTTCACAAACATTCAAAATTTTCAATGGTCCGGCTTTACCCGCTTTTAATAGCCTACGAAAGTTTAACACTATTTGCTGTACTAGTCCGTGGCAACTCAAACGAAAAATTTGATCGTTGCCCCGTAACTGGCTGCGCAAGATGTTGCTTTTAACGACATGTCGACATTGCCTTTTTTGGCTCTCGCCTCGGAGTCTAATGTGTTCGGAGTATAGTAAAAAACTGAGAAGGAAAAAGTTGCACGCTGCTAAATCAGCCCGTCCAACGACTCCGGCCACCGCTTCCGTGTGAATGGGATGAGCAGCAAAACTCAAACCCGATACTAATGATCCAACAGCTTTGCAATTACTTGGCAGTAGGCGTCTTGCCGTCATTACTACCAACATAGTCGCTATAGAATGAAATACAACGTTCAGAAAGTGGTAACTCCATGGCTTGAAACCACCAAAGGCGTAGTTTAATCTGTACGTAGCGACGCACAATGGCCTATACGATCCGTGCGAACCGGGGTCTGTGAGCGGTGTTCCCCAGAAATCGTTTTCGAATAATGCCTTTATCGGAGTGTGCCCGATGACGTCCGGGTTGGAGAGAATCGCCCGTCTGAAAAACAAAATCACAACGTTAGCTCACGCTATTGCAATTTGCACGAAACGTTTGGAAAAAGTCATTCGACCGCGTTTTTCTCACCGTTGAAAAGTATTAATAGAGTTGAGAAAACTGAGAAAGTATTTGGAGTGGGATTGACTTCATACTAATACATTATTGAGTACAAATCACCTCCTTTCATTCTACTAAACAACAGTTTAAGTAATAGCCAATGGAAACCCAATTACTGGTCTTTGCACAAACTTTATATCGGAAATAGTGCTCTTTCCATATACTGATAAAGATCTCTATATATCTTGGCCTATTTGGCCGTCGGCGCCTGTTATTTCTAACCTTAAGAATAAAAGGTTTCAATGTGTACATACTGTCCGTAATAAGGTTATAATATCGGAAAGCCAGGTAACAAGCTGCTTCCGAGTCCCCGCAACTGAGTCCCCGAGAGAAGCAGTACTAATAACTACGTCAATAATTTTATTCTATAATTAGCTTGGTATAATATTAGAAAAATGTTGTTCCTAAATTAATTTGCAGCACGCTAGTCACTTAGTTACAAACAACCGATCAGTGTCAACTAGCTGACCCCAGCAAACGTTGTTTAGACATATAAATTATTATTTTAAAACAATTTTATGATAACGATAACAATGGTTATAGCGATAACAATGGTTAACCCATAACCTTAAAAGCTAGACATACGCTGTCGTGGACTTTTATGTAGAACCTTTAAAGGGGAACAATATTGTTCAACATGATTTTTGAGTAACTTTCACCGTTTACTCAGCGCACGCAACAAAAGCTCAAAATTTTGCCGATTTCGCAATATTTTTATTTCTACTCCTCTCCTATTCCTCTTAGCGTGATGCCTATAGCCTTCTTCCCCAACTGAACTTACACTAAAAGAATTCAATCGTTCAATTTTTCAAATCGGTTCTGTAGATCCTGAGATTAGCTCGTTCAGACAATCACTCAATCAAACAAATAAATAAACTCTTCAGCTTCATATATTAGTATATAGAAAGATATAGATAAGATTTCCACATCTTTATATACATAATTATGTCACCGAACTACTCAAGAACGGATGAACCGAATTTGATGAATTTTTTGTGTTTAAATGGTTTTGAAAATAGTTTAGATTCGACAAAACTTTAATGTTTTTATATGTTGCAATATAAAATCTGCCAGGACAGGTAGGTTTTATATACCATATCTTTAATAGTAATATATAGTTTAGTAATAATAGACCGTCGAGTCTACTAAAAAATGTACAAACATTTTAAAATTTCTTCAACAAATAGTTATAATCAGAATTTATGCAAAAAATAATTTATTAACATAACATACCTTAGAATAACTCTGCTTTACATTTCTACTCTAATCTCAACAGTAGTAAGTATCGCGCAAAATATAAATATTTATGACACTTTGCTGTATAATAAATTCAACCAACCCAAAATCGAACAGAGGGAAACTTGTTTTTGGTAATAAAAGTCGTTGAAATTATATTCATATAGATTCATTACCTTTCGTGATAGCGATGGAAATATGACGAGCTTACAAAAAACGACCGCCCACGTTCCCGTATACTTTTCATTAGCCTTGATTAAAAAAGTTTCTTTCGGAAAACCCACGGGTATAATTTTCGTTTTATGGAACTTCTTTGCCAATAAACATTCCAGTGCAAACATGATACTCAATAGTAAATTAAATTACTCAGGTTGTCTGAATACTTAAACCCCTTATACTTACTGCCACCTCACAAATAACCTCTCTATAGAACTTCAGAAAATAATGTCATGAATACGTAGCTCTTGTGAAACCTCGATATTCCATTTTTTAAATCGCATTCAAAATTAACCAGACTTTTTCATCCACGTTTACTTTACATCAATTTACATTAAGAGGGCTTAAAAAGGTGAATTTCACCGCTGGTCCATTTTTAATAAAATAAAAATGTTCCTGCTACGAATATACATTTCACTTTTACATTTTATTAGTGTTTTACATAATTCTAGGAGAACATGGGCACTGTAGCTATATATGATCATAATCATAACCTAATACTATCCCATTTATGGGAATATATTCCTAGGCAATAATCACTAAGTTTATTATTGTGTATGGATTGGCAAAAATTACACACTTTAAAAAAAAAAAATTTTTTCCCCAAATGTCTTTAGTGTACCAAAATTTATTAATATTTACAAAAGTTACGTACTAAAATAATGTATTTTTCCCAAAATGTGTTTAAAGTACAAAGATCGATTAGTGTTTGCGTTTTATATATGTACATATAGTAAGATACTTCATTGTATAATCCGGCGTAACATGGCTTCGGAAAAGCAATTACTTACGTTTAAAATTATTACACAAACTGGAAACTAATTCATTCAGTGGAGATATTTAGCTGTTACTTTAGTTCAGTGAAAACTATTCGGTCCAGTAGATTATGTGTCAACTTTGTACAAAAAAGAATTCCAAAAATGTTTTAAACGGGACCTGATATCATGATCATCAGCCAAGTGATTCTGTCAAATATTAATTTCGATATCGGTGTCAGTGCCATATCATATCACTGGCATATCGGTGCCAGTACTTTAATTGAGGCAGTTGCAAAGGCACCTACTTCCTAAGCAGTTTCCGTCATCTAATTATTTTATCCCTTTTGAAGGCGGTTTTCCTTTTTGGTTAAAAGATTTTTAGTTTTCAAAGCATTCAAAATGCATAACACTATTAAAACATGTCATGTCATTTTTATATTTCGTATGTATGCATGTCGTATGTATGTATGATTTTAGTTTTAACTTTCTCCTCTAAATATTAGAACTGAAAAATAAAACAAGCATTTCCCGATTAATAATCAGGTGGATGGTTATAGCACTTAAGTAGATTAAATTGCAGTAGATGCTCAAGCGGGTGGTAGGTATTAACCCACAATTCAGAGTATTTCCGTTAAACAACACCGAATTTCAGTGATGGTAGTCTATTAGCTCCAACTATCCAATAAACTTTGGTGTGGGCTCAAAGATAGACAAATTAATTCAAGTACTAGATGACCCGGCTAACTACGTTTCGCCGAACAGTCAACAAATGATTGATATAAATTGACATAACTTCTTTATTTGTTAACCGATTTAAATGAAAAAAACATTAAAACTTAAATAGAATTCATCACAACATAATTCTGGAAACTGCATTCAAATCGGATGAGCCGTTTCTGAGATTAGCGTGCACAAACATACAGATAAAGTGTTTTGAGTTCTCTTGTGTATATAAAGGTCCCCTATTAGATTTTTATTAATATATTTGCCATTTACAGACAGCGAGCAGTTACAGTTTTATTATTATATTATAGATATGAAATACGAGTAGACTCTTTTAAAAACAATATGAATACAATACAATACACCCCAAATGCAACCGATCTTAAATGCAAAATATTGCTCTTTACTGAGATTAATTACAATTGAATTTATCTATGTCTCATTTAAAAATATTTTTAGTATACAAGTAAGTGTTATTTTATTGTTGTGATTCCTCGCACAATCTTTTTCGTTCTTTCTTCAACAATCATATCAACCCATAACTCAATATTAAGCTCATACTAGATATGTTTACAGATTTAGCCAAGCATTTTGTTCCAATAAACTAGCTGCTACAAATCTTCACGATAAATAAACATGTCCTAACACAGAAACTTAATTTGCTATGAATAAGATAAAATTTTCACATACGTTAGTATTCTCAGAGAATAGATTCCGCTGCCAAAGTTACGATTGAGTTCCGACCATTATTACTTTGTGATCAATTACTTAGTTTCCCCTAGTGGCTTACAAATCTAATTGGAATGGGTTATTTATGAATCTAATTATAGTACTAGAATCTAAACTAAAAGAAATGCTGAACAATTGGGAGGCACGTATTTCATTAATTTAAGTAAAGAAAGTTTTTTGCTAATTCAATAAAATCGATTGATATATTAAAAAAAAAAACAAACTTGTACCCCTAGAAAATCACTGTGTTATTTGAGAAAGAAGTATTCTATAATCCTTAGTATAAGTTCTTACTTTAAGTAATGCTCTGTCACACAGATAGATGATAATGAAAAATAAATATTGAAATATGAAATTGTTGAAATTAAAAAAAAATTAAAATGACGGAAAAATCGTCCTTTAAATTTAATTATAGTATAGAAGTTCAGAAACTGATTTAGCACATAGCCAAAGGGAAGCTTTTATAGAAAATAAAAAACAAATGCAAAAATGTTTGATAAAACACCAAACAATAGGCCGATATTCTGAACACGAAACGAACATTCACAATTGTTCGTCGGGCTTAATCTCAGCAGAATGCACCGATCAATGGCATATTGCTATTCTGTTCTATATAAAGTACTATTATGACACAGTAGATTATTAAGTTCGTTTTCCATTGTTCTAAGGCATTAAACAGATAATAATGCATTATTAGTTTACTTACGTTTGTGAAATATTCATCATATTAATTGTTTATACTTTTTATGTAACTAACATCAAACAAGTATACGGGCTACGGTAAATGTTTACCGTTGGAATGAAAGAAGGAAGAAAGAAGAGAGAAGAAAAAAAAATGTTTTAATTTGATTCAATTGCTTTAAGAACACATAAGTCCTATAATCATTAACCTCATACAGCCTATTTTTAAACAATCAATTAAACCAAATCTTTATATGGATAATTTAAAAAAACGTTAACTTACGTACGTGTTTATTTTTAAGATACAAACAGTATTTTTTCAATTTTATTTATCACCACGGATAAGAAACAAACCGACCGAGATATCTAAACGAACCGATGCTTTAGCAACTCAGCAATTCTAGCGCTCGATAATCAGACTCGGATATATAGCTGTTTTCTCGAACGCTTAGCCCTTGCCCGGCTCTATCTCTTTCTTAAAGGTACCTCAATACCATCTAAATAATAGAAAACATTTACATGTTTCTTTGATATTAATTTCTTCAACGGAGCACAGGCTTATGGTACTATAAGTGAAGTTCACGATATTAGTACGCAATACAGAAATTTAGCTAGCTGCATAAATAGGTTACCAGAAAATAAGTCTTTTTTCTCCTGTTATTATTTTCTTTACGTCTTCGTTGGTTAACGAACTTTTAACGCAATAAAATATTTTCATCTTTATATCATTTTTAATGTATCCTAATTTTAAATATATACAAAAATATATCCGGAATATGTTCATAGATAGCCGAATTTCAATAATTGGAGTAATATTTGTGTTTTGTCAAACGTTATGATTCGATTTGTGGTTATATAAATCCAGAAGTATTTTACATATACGCCTCTTAATATAAGTATTTATAAATAAGTATGATTCAATCGCGATATTGTTGTCAATCTGAAAGAGAGACAGGCTGCTATCAGTACCTGAAAACGAATGGATGCATTTGTCTTATATAAAAACACGAAAATACGTTACAAAGATTGTTTAAAAGATATTATAGAACAATATATAAAAATATTCGTATCTATATTGCCTACAAAGTTTCTCTTTTTGTTGTAAACCCGCAAAGGTGCTATTGTTCAAATTCTCACACTTTAGTCCCGATTAGCAATGAAGATTCAACTTTATCCACCCTTATACATATTTTTATTCTTTCAACGTAGATTTCGAGTGGAAAGCCAGTGAAATAAATGATTGAATAATATATTTTGATAGGACAAAACCGTGCTTACTATGCGAAGAAGGAAAAACCATTTCTAACATTCGGCCATTGTATTGCAAATTGTGAATAAGATGCCTTTCCTTTCACTTATTTACATAAAAAGTTTTCGAAGTATTTTGTTCGTAAATGACCTTTAAAATATTCGGGATACTTAGAAAGTGAATCTATTATAATTTAACGGTAGATAATATTTTAAGTCATTCTAAGTATTTTGACTTTATTAAGGGCTACTTAGTAAAGCTCGCCACATTACCCATTTATTACAAGTAGTAGTTAAACAATTAATTGATTTTTCACTGAAACTAGTATTCCCTACATCGTGGATGCTACGGACGTTACACAAAGACATATACAGATTAAGAACAAAAATTTAAACTCGTCATTCAAATTTCTATTTCGCTGAAAATCGAACCTGTTGCCCTCTAAATAACGGTCCAGCGTAATAACTGTTGCGCTTGACTTTTGGAGGTTGTGCCAGATAAATCAACTAACTTGGTTCACCTTATTAAACATATATAATTATTATCTTAATATATATAAAGTACGTGTCACGGTGTTTATCCGCTATGGGTTCCTAAACTACTTAACCGATTTTAATCAAATTTAGTACGCCGTGTCGAGTTTGATCCAACTTAAAAGATAGGATAGGTTACATCTCAATTTCGCAAAATTATTTTATTGCAAATTATTTGTTTAATATAAGAGTCTGACAGATAGCGGTGTAAGATAATTAATTAACAAAATTGAGTAATTGCAAATTATTTTAGTTCCATAAGGTTTTAACAGATGGTGGAGTTACCGAGAGTTTTTGAAAGGCTTGTCAAAATTTCGTTCATATAACACGCATATTAACGTGAAAGTTCTATAAAGTCAATTCGAGTTTCTG
>DWJN01007071.1:0-10223 GCA_018248895.1 Carystus phorcus | reverse complement strand
GTCAAGCCGGTCAACGGGCCACTTTACTCTTCACTGCGTAATATCACTCACAGTTTTAAGAATGCTGAAAAATTTAATGCATCAAGATAATGTTCGGGCTTAATTTAAACATTCTATGGGAAAATTTATATCTACACTAATATTATACAGCTGAATTGTTTGTTTGAATGCACTAATATCAAGATCTTCTGGTACGAATTGAAAAAATATTTTTGTGGTGGATATGCCAGGAGGAAGGTTATACAACCTAACGCTACGACCAATAGGGGCTGAGCATTGATATGAAATGTTACAAAAAGGGTCAAATGTCCAAGGTGATACGAAATTCGCCGGGTTTACTAGTATGTTAATAAAATCAGTAGTGCGATCAGTTAATACCTTACTAATTAAATATCGTCGAATCCATATATTATCATTATATTATATGGTGAAACTTATATATGTATAAAAGAGTCACAATAATTTATCATACTAGTTTAACATTATATATAGGTTTATTGCATATTCAAATAATGCATAAAAATGTATATTCTCTCTTTATTACTTGTAAACTATTCAATAAACAAATGGAATGTACTATCTATAAGTAAGGCCACTTTTGATACAGAGTATTCTAGCGCGGGATGAAATTGTGAAAAAAATGAAACATACTGACTATTTACTATGTTAGAAAGCGAGCTCGTAGTTAAAGTAACGTGGCCTTGCGTCTTGAGGGCCGCGACGGTCAATGGGCCACTTGTCATCGCAGAATCACTTTCAGTTTCACATGTTCTAACGATTATATGCTTAACGATTCCGTCCGCGTGCATTTAACAAAAAGTTATTGTACAGGTCACAGATTTTACTATATAATCCAAAAATATGTTTTATTAGATTCAATTGGCGATTCAAAAGCTTTTATTTACATCATAAGATTGTGTAATGATGTTATAAGTTGATATTAAAAGTTTTAAAGAAAAGTGTTAAAGGAAAAGTTTATTTTGTTTTTAGCGCATTTAAAAAGAAGGTTGTTTGTTATTTTAAAGTTTATTTGACTTTTAATATATTTACAATGTCTAGGTATGAAAATTTATTTGCTATCTATCCATATATCACATCGTTGTCCATCAGATTTTTGATAATCATGCGTTTTCTCTGATTGGCGCGTCATCCACGGTAGCCCACTTTGATTTTTCTTTAATCTATTTATTTAATATTTCAAATATGTTTATACACTTTGCATTTTAGTATCATGAAATGCTATCTTAATTATACTTTATGGTTGGGGCAGGTAACAGTAGATTTATCCGCTGTGAATTAGTTCGTTAAATTTCCATACAATGCATTCTATCGGACAAACTAAGCAAACCCTTACAAGATCGAAGGCCTAATAACTTAACAATATACAACCTTGAATATCTTGTCATGTTTATGTCTAAAACATAAACTATTACGAGCGTGCGTTGTTTAAGTGGCGATCATTAATTTAATCGTTATTTTATTATTTATAAAGGTACTGAATAGTATTACTAAATTAAGTTGTATGTAATAATTTTGTTGCATTGTGTGCCTTCATCTTCAAAAGCTCCGTAGAATAGTATTTAGTACATAAACTTTTCTAGTTCTTTTAATGTTATCTATGATATCTTTAAGAGGCATCATTCTTACAAAAACATATTTTACACTCTATATTTTACACTCTAGAGTAATTAAAATTACATTAGTACATAGAGTGTATGAACAACAAATATTGTAAAAGGCGATATTATCTCTTTAAAGTCAAGTGATATTTTGCAACCGAATGCGAACCAGAAATGAATATATTTGTTTGCAATAATATCTTGTATAGTCTTTGATAATATTGAAAAAAATCTGTCTAGACGGTGGCTTCTTTCCATTTGATATTAAAGATACTTTCTTTTTTTCCTGTCGTTAGTCAAAGATTACCGTGCCAAAATTGTTAATTTTAAACGTTGACCAAAAAATCAATTTCAACACTTTCATAACTCGCTTCCACAGGAAATTATTTGTCAATCACATCATGATTAATCACTCGCATGGTTGAAGTTTTTACACGTACCTTAGTACTTTTTCACATGTGCGACAGTAACACGACAACAACGACGAAATGTCGGCAAGCAGTTGTTAGGAATATTGTCGCTGCGTTGGAGCAACTACAGAAATATCTTTGTTTGAGTATAGAAGAGACAGCGCCTGGTCTAATCGTTCCGTGTTAAATTTCATATAAGTTTAAAACTATATAAGTTAATGCTTGACTATTATCCAACCTGATGGTAAACAGAGAACTCGCCTTGAAGATACCAAAGTTATAATTCAACTGGAACATTTACGCGGGCAATTTATTCCAATCCTTTGACAGCCCAAATGTGACTATCGTACTCCACACGAATGAAAAAATTGAGCTTCATATAGGGTCATAAGCTGTTGTGATATAAAGTACGACAGGTACTTGTTGGTACAGACGAGCTGTTGATTTCTACTGCAAAATATGGTTCAACAATAGTCGCTCAGCTTCTAAAATATTTTGTGAATTTAATAAACACCTCAGATAGTTCTTTCAGACTTATTTAATGACTAAAGAATATTCATATGAACTTCAAATCTACATGCAGATTATAGAACCATTAATTATTAGTGTTTTCTTTCATAAACAATAGTAAAATATTGTACACGTAGAATAGCAACGAAACGTCTGTAGTGCGTGAGGTCGAGGCTTTTTTAATGTTACAAAAACATCAACCACCGCGTTCCAAACAATTTGCAGCTTGTCACTGCTTTTTTGACATTGTTGTGACTTTAACATGAAATGCGTACAGTGTAATATGAAACACTACATATGTGAATACCCAGTAACACAGGCTTTAAACCTTTTTAAATCAATGGACATGTTTTTTTTATACTGCGGTGTAACATTATATCACAGCGCCTTTTGAAATTTAACAAAACCCTTAAAAAAATGTGTGTCTTGCCTAATAAAAAATTCTAGCTACCGATAGTTTGCGATATTTAGTTGTTGCGATGTGTATTATCAGTGTGAATAGACACTTACAAGGCCCGTGTTACGCTGCGGTCAGTGCAGCGTGACCGATGAGCGAGGTCACACTTTGTTGAGATTTGTGGATGCACCCACGACCTACCCATTGTATCACTGAATTAGGTCACGGCTGGACCCTGGTTCACTTTATAAGTAACACATTAAATAAAGCATAAATATTTCATACTTAGATGCTTTCCTTACTTATCGTAAATATTCGTTATGCTTTACGAGTATCTGAGATCATAAGCTTCAATAGAAGATAATTCAAGGTATTTTTATTGACAAATACAAAATTCATTAAGCATTCAACCAATGAGAAAAATGAAATTTCACTAGTAATTAATGAATGCGGTTGACCAACGCGAGAATTGACTTAACTATGTTGCCTTATTTTTTTTATATGTAGTACAAAAATATATATTACGATCGTATACATTATATACATTCATTTATATACAGTTAAGGGTGAACTGAGATATTTTAGACAGGAGTAAAAACATTATGACGAAGCTTCACTGAGACAAGAGATAATATTATTATTCTAATAAAGATATATTCTAATAAAGATTTTGTTAATTACCAATACGCTCATAGTAAAGTTGGAGGTGTTGCATGATGTTGGATTTAAATCCCGATTATTCTGTTGGAGACAAACGTTTAAACAACTAGAAAACCACTGCTACTGTGGTTTTATTTACGGGTAAGAAAAATATTTTCCGTATAGATTGATCAGCCTTTTTTGGTCGTATTGGGGCGGCCTAGAATATTTAATTTTACTCCAATCCCATACCGGCAAATCAGGCTGTCGTAAGAAGCGCCAGAAGCCAGCCCCACGGTTGTAGGACTTCGTATAACGATTATATTATCAACTAGATGACCCCAGCAAACGTTGTTTGTCATATAAATTATGATTTAAAAACTATTTTGATCTCCATAAAAATGGTTATAGTGGATTAACCTTAAAAGCTTGACATATTCTGTCGCGGATTTTTATTTACAACTTTTAGAGGGGAACAACATGATTTTTGAGTAACTTTCACCGTTTACCCAGCGCACGCAAGGAAAGCTCAAATTTTTGCTGTTTTCGCAATATTTTTTATTTCTGCTCCTCTCTTATTCATCTTATGCGTGATGTTATGTAGCCTATAGCCTTCCTGCTTAAATGGACTATCTTACACTAAAATAATTTTTCAAATCGATCCAGTAGTTCCTGAGATTATCGCGTTCAAACAATAAATCAATCAAACAAACAAACTCTTCAGTTTTATATTATTAGTATCGATATAGATATCCTTTCCATCAAGCCCGCCTGGCTGGCTTCTACCCTCTTTCTGGAGTAAACTGCCAAACGATTTATTAGGATTCGGTTGGGAGCTTGAGAGACAATACTCTCTTTCTTCTTTTGGCTTCTTTGTTGGCCGACATTGCCCTTGGTATTTTGATATGGTAACCAATTATTATCATTAGTTACCATCATCTGGATGGTCGGCTCGTTTGCCCACTAGTTAAACATAAAAAGTTTAAATAAAAAGCAAGTGTGAAATCTCTTCAGAGTACCACTACGAGAATGGTAAACTTTCCGTATCGTCATAATCGTTTGCAAGACGGGACGCGGCCGAAGTCCCGCGCGAATACCCTACGTGACACGACTTGTGAGTGACAAACTGTCGACTATTGTCTTTTGTGATTCGAAGATTTTTATCACACACTTTATTGGTTCTCAGAAACATCTTCAATTTTATAGAACGGTATTACTCGGGAAAAAAGTCATTAGAGTCACGCTGGTTAGATCCGAATCAGATTAGCATAATATATATTTACGTAATATTTATTTATCCATGTATATTCTCTTGATATGATATTTAAAAATATAAAAATTTGTTCTTAATCTCAGTATCAGTCAGTATTGAAAGCCCAAAAATTGCTTTTATACAAATAAAAAACGTTTCGTCTTAACTCGTATTTTTTCCAAAAATATAATTTTCTAAATTTGAAAAGTATATACCTAATTGACTCATATTTTTTATTTCGATATTTAATAAGATGTAAAGATTTAATCTTTTTAAGTTTGGATAGAGACGATGAATTTAGAGAATCCTATTGAAAATATCTTTTTTTAGACATAACTTCCTCAAAACAAAGGCCGTTTTAATAAGATTCAAAGAATTAGTTATTGTAGAGGAACATCACAGATGTGTGGGTGGATTAAAAGTCTCATACATTAATAAATTATAAGTAGATAAATCTGTTGAAGTTGAGTATATATTTGGAAATAAGATAACGACAATGGTGAAAATCTTTCCATCCTCAAAGTTTCTTGCTAAAATAATGTAAGTAGCTTAGGCGAGACTTTTGTACACTATCTTCATTTTATTTCTAAGTCGACTAATTCGTTGATACTAAGACTGATTAATCGAAATGTTTAATTATAATCGTGCGGTCCCAACGGAAATAGCGTATACACGTAGAATACTCAACGCGTTGCGTACAGTGCGGGCGCCAAAAGTAAATGTTAATCCATTCGGTTCATTAACTATAATATTGCAACTGAACCACGATTTTCCTTCAGTCAATTATTGGCCAGGCAATAGCACACGCGATTTTTCGCGATTACATACATCTTTTTGTGTAATATTTCCTCACTTATGTGCCAATTTCATTAGCAGTTTTATTTCAGTAACGTGTATTTTGTTACAGTGTAAACGTTAAATTACCGTAGGATAATGTGTGTGAAAAATATATTACTACATATGTTAAGGATTAGTTAAAAGTGAAATAATGATAAACTAAGTGTTAACACGTTTTAGACAATAATAGTGTATTAATTGAATGTATTTTGATGGTAACTGTTTTTACGTTAAGTGATCATGGCGCCATCAAGCGGCGGCCAAGAGTACTACTTCGTTTCATATCTAAGTCAGACGATAGTGCGGATTACGGACTTAGTAGTTCTGACTACTCGGTAAGAGATGGCGTTATGTTTTATAAATTTTGTACCGCTGTTTTTTCCGATATTCTTGATAATAAATGTTTATAAATTCAACAATTAATGTGTATATCTTGTAACTAATTTAATCATTATGTTTTGTTGTGATCTTCTTTGTTTTGTTATTGATGTATTGTAATATAATAAACTGCGCATTATTCCCGAGAAGGTATCACTAATAATTTAATTATTTTGTCCTAGGCCGAGCCAGGGGAAACAATCGCAACTACCAAAGAAGGTGAGATATCTTTTTTGATTAACTGATTCGTCTTATACGATTTATACGTCGTATGAATGTTACACCACATATATTTTCTTTTGCGACTGAGCATTTTACAAGTTTTAAAAGTATTATCCTGGATGTGACATTCTATTTTGTATGTATTCTATGTTGTACTACGTATCTATTTAGTTTGACATGATAACAAAAAATTACAGAGGAATGGGTGACTCGGAAAAAAAGCGAAGTGACGACAACGCGGCAGATCGCAACGAGGGTAAAACGCGAGCTGGTGCTAGAAGATGGCCGCATCTTATCCGACTCCGGACCGAAGATTTCCACCTCTGTCAACGAGGACACCCATACCACTAACTTCCAACAAACCGAGGTAAGGCATATGATATATATTATATGTTAAGTCTAGAGACCTACAAAACTGACAAGAATTTAACATAAGTCGGAGCTTGACACTAATAGCATAAGGATAGTACCTTTATCGACTCTAAGCCGAACATTCTACTAATCATCAAAAAAGACGTTGACACCGCTTATTACTTAATTATGGCATTTACCTACCTAAGAATTATCTTATTATACACTATATCTATTTGAATAATGAGACCAGTGAAAGCATAGAAATAACATATCGAGGTTCCTTAAATTAGGTTTCTGAACGTGAGAGACGAACTTGTTCGAGCTTTCTGTTTTGTGTCGTGAGACGCTTTGTTTCCTTCATCCATGAGAATTATTTTGTTAAATATATTAAACAAAAGATTTAATGATCATTAATCATTGTTCCCATCAACAGCATAGAGTACCCGATGGTCAGAAAAATGATGGTGCTGCAATTACTGAGGAAGATAAGAAATCACTTGATGGTGAGTTGCTCATGTTTTATACTTTTTACTATACACAATCATTTAATCAGCCAACTCGTAACCATTCAACAGCCATGCTTTGGTCTTTTTTCACGGGGTGATAAGATATAGATTCCCATTCTAATCAATTGGGGATTATGAGTGGATTTTTAGACTTTACGTTATGTAACGGAGGGAGTGATTTTGATAATTTAGAATGGGGTAGATTCACAATTCGATTGAAATGAAATGTCTTTACATGCTGCAAGGACATTATCTGGGACAGCTAGAATTGTATAAACCTACAAACAAGCAATACTTAGATCAGCCTTTCCTTAAGTTACGTTAGATCTATTACAGTATACTGAACAGCTTGAAGCAGATGTACTACTTAGACTAAATACAGTAATTGTTTGAGCAAGTCGTAACATAATGTTCCTTGTTTCTTTCAGCACCGGACGCACCTTCAGGAGAAATGGCGCCGGCCGATGCGAAGGTCTTAGTATCATCACAAGTGGTCGCCAATCCTGACGGCAAGGTGCGAGAGAGCCGCGACCTGCGCGTGCTTACCCGGAACGTGACGGATCGAGTCATGGAAACAGAGGAGCGGTTCCATCGCGGCGACACTACGCACGACGTGAGTGTTAACTTCTATTTATTGTTTAAGACGTTTATTTCTCAAAAACAAATTACAAATATATTCACTTCACATTGTGAAGTACAAAATTATCATACGTAACAGACGAACGGCTTATGAAATAGACGGGAAGTAAAAAAATATTAATGTTTTATCGTAAAATATGTTATCCACCTAGCCAAAAACCAAAAAAGTATGCGGAGCTGACTGCCAACTTCCACTAGTTGGAAGGGCACACTAAGAAGAAGAAAAAGTAAAATATGTGGGTAAATCAGAATATGCGAATGAATTTATTAGATATCATTATTGTTGGCTTGCTAATCGCCATTATTTGATTTTTGTTTTTGACGTATAAATCTTATTATTTTATTTTGATTTGGTCTATAGAGCCAAAAATTACAGAATGCATAGGAGAAACCGAAATAAAATCAGTTTTATTTCTTTTTGTCGTTTTGAAGTCTCATAAGATACCTTCTATGGAATAGAGTTTGACATTTATGCTCAATTCAATTAAGGTGTCATTCGCCGTTTGCAGATGTTGCACTAATTGACTATCAATAAATATCTAATGATTAATTTTGGCAGTAGCTGAGAAAATCTTCATTAAATTTGTATTTAATAAAGTGAATATTCTTAACATAACGTTGTCTTTATGTCCTTCGGGGACATATTTCACATATTGGAAGTTTGATCAATTTACGCACGCTTTTAGTTGAGTATAGGATGACGAAAGTTATCTCGCCCATAAGATGTGAGGAGACCACTTGATAGAGTGTCAGGGTTCGATTCCGTTCGGTCTAGATACGGTGTGATGCACGCTAATGGAGGTATGGGAACCGAACACGATCCAATATAACTTGCTTTGGAGCAAGACAAACGAGCTACTTTGAGATACTTTACAGCATTTCATTATAATTTTTTTACATAAATAGGCGGTCATTGTTGCTCAAAAATCGCCAAATCACTGATGTATTGCTAGCAAAAAAAAACCGGGAGGTTTTTTTCGAGTGGGAAATTTTCTGAAGATAACCAATGGTTGATGTGGAACTAAAACTCGAAGAAAAACATTGGCCCCCACACTAGGACGGTCAAAATTAGCTACATGCGCCATTGTGAAGAACCGAGAGCCTATATTATTATAGCGAAAAATGGAACGAATGTAACTTTATATTCAATAAACATATCAATTGTAACGTATTTTTTAGGTTTAAATAGGTATTTGTAAGGTATTAAAATATAGAAAACGATAATGCAGCACAATAGATACAGATGTCTTTATGAACTACGTAGAGATAATTATCATCTCATTTGCTGATTAATTGTCTGAATACAAACGCACCTGCGGATTAAAAGTAGCTAGTCTGTACGAGATCTATGACGATGAGCTATTTCTAGACACAGATAAAGTATTTGCATTATTTATGCGTTAACATTGAAACATCCTGATGAATTATTTGACGGGTAAAATCTTTGCGTACTATCAATCAAAATTCAAATATTTTCACTTATGTAGACTTCATATCACACCTGCACGACGCTGCAATGACAAAATGTCGGATAAGCAGTGGTTATTATGTCAATAATGTCGTAGTATTAGTCAAAGATAAGTTACCAATTTGTATCGTACCGTAATCGTAACATAAGATAAGAATGTCGGAAAAAGATAAGGGTTTTACTTATCTCGATCTAAGAAGACTGATTTATTTACGTTTAAAAGACAACTTGGAGCTCTTTTCACATGTATGCATAAGATAAATTTTATTTATTGCTGACGAATGCAAGTGGGAACAAAATACCGTATCCTTATGTAATTTACGATAGAATGGTATAATGAATCATTTTATGCAATGAATACAATTAAAAGTTGTCAGTAAATTTTTAAGTATGTTATAAGTTTCAATTCAAAGTCATTTAATTCATGTAAGTATTAGCATTCCAATGCATTAGCATTTAATTGTTTTGCTTTTGCCATTATTTCGGAAAGGTTTTCTAAACATCGAGGAAAGAAAATTAAATGGTGAAAGAAAGTTTTCGGTGCATCTTTTGAAATAATATCAAACACACAATGCACATATTTACCTACGTTTTAATTTTAAGCATATTTTTATTAGCCACCCATTTTTGCCTTCCCATAGAGTACAAATTGGCGGAAACGATGATAGCCTTTAAAAATAACAATGTATCGCTGATCCACTTCTAAAGTTTAGTGTTGTTTGATATTATGGTTTTGATATTCATTTTGTGATAAACTAACTTAAGATACAATAATTATCTATTCGTTTCAACCCTTTGGTAATAGATTTAGATGTAGATGTAATAGTAATACGAGTATTATTAAGTTTTTTAACAAAGTTTTACAATTCGATGCAAACTTATTTTTCCGGGACTACTCGTAGTAAGGTTAGTGAAGCCATGATGTGTTATGACTTTCAAAAGTGTTAAAAAAGTAAAAACCTAACTTCTAATACATTGATCGTTAATAGTAT
>DWJN01007070.1:0-10223 GCA_018248895.1 Carystus phorcus | reverse complement strand
CACACCCAGACCGAGAACAGAAATTTAAACTCATCATTTAAATTTCGGTCTCGCTGGGAATCGAACCCAGGACCCTATCAACGACGGTCTGGTATGGTGAACATTACGCCACGCGGGTCGCGGGTCAAAAATAAAAATATTGAAATATAAAAGTACAAAATTGTAAATCACGAGACAATGTTCGTCAATGACAATCGATATTTAATATCCGTTAGTCATGACTTTGAAAGAACATTGATACTAATATCTCTTTATTTTTATTAAAGAGGTCAAATACCAAATTTCAGCTTAGAACACAATGTTTTTCTACTACTACATACAAATTTTCAACCCCTAAAACTCTTAAGGTTAAATTTTATGAAATTGTTCCTTAATTGCTTGTCTACGCTTTAATAGGAGATTTTGTCCAAACTTAATAGTTCTAGAATTGGTAGTTTCCGCACGGCGTTGTTATAATCAGTCACGCGGAAAAAGGCTCTCCTCTTTGTAATTATATAAGATGTCTGGTAATAGATTTACTCTATACCGCTAGGTACATATACATAGATGTACGTATATAACAAAGCATACAGCTCAGTAATCCTACAGTATTGTTTATTAAGTAGATTGCCGAGACGTACTTAGTACATATAGATTGCTAACTCACTAATATATGTAGTTATTTTATAGATACTGTAACAAATAAAATGTTTTAAGTATACCAATGCAGGTGTTCTATAATATTTTCTTCAAACGTTATTAGTCAAAACAAATACAAAGGCGCCATCTTTTAGATGCCTACCTAAGCTAGATTTTGACGTGATGTACTTATTAAGTAGATTATACCGCCATCTGTTAGAAACTTATTGAAGTTATAAATAATTACAGCCCTTTATCCTATAACAATATTTAATTTGTAATCTAAAATATTGTGATTTAACCGAGTTAAAGAGTAAACAATTAAGTCGGATGAAACCACATACGGAGTGAAAATTTCATTTAAATCCGTCTAGTAATTTCAGAGTCCATTGCGAATCAGAAGAAGAATAAGAATCTATTATAAGTACTTGTATAAAATCTATGATATTTTGACGTAGTAATTTCTTTGTTTATCTTCTTTTGCCCTTTTAGCTACCGCTTACATTGTTCTCAGCACATTCCTCAGGTTCACTGATAGAAGGTGATGTTTAGCATCAAATCCGCATTTCGTGTTCTAAATAATATATGTAATGAATTTGTATCTGGTCGGAAATCGAACTCGGAACCCCTCGCTTCGTTGGCACTGCCAACTGAGGTATTTAAACTATACATAACGGTCTACGTTGGAACTGTTCCCAGAATACCGGTGACGTTAGATAAATACATAGCTATAATATATAGCCGTAATATACAGTACTTTGGCCAAGGTTAGTGTTGGCAAGTTTTGGACGTATTCGTCACGAAGTAGTATTGATGTAGTCTCACGGGATTAAAAGACGTAACCACGTGTTATATATAACTCGACTCGTGCATAAAACAATATTAAACTCAATCGTTAAACGTTATAATGGTACGTTGAAAGAATCATTTAATTCTTTTTAGTTTAAAAAACATTAACGTTTTTGACTGTAACCATGTACCTACAATGGATATAATTTTGGTACTAAAACCTTTAAGAGAATTCTGAACAGTTGTTTAAGACATCTGTGCTCTACCTCCTACCTTTTTAAAGTTTATAAAGGACAAATAAACAAACATACATTGATTTTTATATATTTAGATAATGTAATCGCGCGATATTTGAAGCGCTCATAGCCCGGCACCTCGCGTCGATCCTATGCGATCGACAGAGTTAGGCAACTGCGGGCGGTCGGTACCTGGATGGGTGACCGCTAGCGGCTAAATTTCTTGAGCGTTTCCGTGCTTTGGAGGGCACGATAAAGCGTTGGTCCCGGTTACTATAAACATAACAGTCGTCAAGCCATGACAGAGGCCTTCGGGCGGTTTAACAAGATCCGACACTTGGGTTGGCCACTCAGCCCTCCCGTACTGGAGCAGCGTGGTGGAGTATGCTCTAGACCTCCTCAGTGATGAGGAGAGACCCGTGCTGAGTAGTGGGCCATTAATAACTTGAATGCAAATGATGTAATCTTTACGTGAACTGTCATTAAGCGGCGCCAGCTCTCTTACTACACCTTTGTCTGCCAGTGTGGGTTATTATTCTAGGCCACAATACGTATAAATGTATAATGTCCATTTCAATTATTTGTTAGATATTTAAGTACCTATCGGTAAAAAATTCTTACGCATGCAATTCTTCCGCAGCCGGTGGTAAAGGAGGGTCACCTGATGAAGCAAACGCGCAGTTTCCAACGATGGCAGCGCCGCTACTTCCGGCTCCGCGGCCGAACGCTGTACTACGCCAAGCAGAAGGAGGTGAGTAGCATGTTCAAGCTTCCCGCTTTTTTAATGTGTAATAATTATAGACCTGAAAGATGATAGAAAATAATCGGTGGGAAAAGAATAGAAACAAATATATTTTTCAACGTTTAATTTCCTTAAACCAAAATATACAAAATACAGTAATAGAAATATAACATTTACTTTTTTTTAATTGAAAAAGTTAAAATGTTTCTATTTCCATGAGATATTATAATTGCATTCTACTAACAAAATAGTTGGTGCATAAAGTCATTGGCAACTAACTAATCCAATGAGTAACGTTACATTTCAATAAATACTTGGCTACGTAGGAGACGATATCGAAGTAGTAAAGAAAAACTAAAATACACTTTAAAAACTAAAACTAAGATAAACTATCTTCACGCAAGCGGGCGTGCAAGGCGTGCGTAGCCCTTTTTAAATAAAATTCAGCATAATTATGTAGTCGTAGGGCTACATAATCGTTATTGCACAAGGTTGGTCAAACAGCTAGCTAGGGGACTGTTAATACGGGTATATTATACAAATGAGACATTACTTCCATGTGTCTACCCTGATCGGGAACCGAGCTCACACACTGTCGTTTGTGAAACCGTGAACACCAAGACAACTTACAAACAAAAACATCTTATTTATATTGTAAAGCTGATTTTTTTTAAACGTACGAATATCAGAAGTTACAGGTCCAAATTGAAAAAAATACTTTGGTGTTGGATAATCCATTTACCGAGGAAGGCTAATTTAACATAACGCTATATCGAGCTACGATCAATAGGAGCTGATTATTGATAAGATATGTTCACAAAATATCTACAAATTGTTCTAATTATATCAATACACGTGAAAGAAGTGTTATTTTATGCGAAGATATAAATCATCGGTATCGCAACTAAAAAAGCACACTCCAATTTTATTAAAATAACGAATATAATTTCTTTTGTGATTATTACATTTTCATTTTGATTTTACCAGTTTTACGCTTACACTTCATTATTTAATATCATCAAAGTCCTTATTTATTGAGACACGTATACATATATTTTCCGATTTTGAACTTAACTCATTGTCGATTGGGCATTTTTTGCAATGATACGGAATACCCAAGATGTATATTTTGATCCATGTAACTGGGTCGAAATTTCTTTATATCAAATACAAACAAGTATTGTGACTACATTTATCGTTGTAAAATGTGTATATTTTTGTGGAACTAGCAACTTGATAATGAGTGGATACCGTCGCTTCAGCAAGAACAACATGCAAGGTCCTTTGCCGGTTAAAAAAGAAGATAGAAGAAAGAAAATACTGGCAAGCTCAAAGTACTCAAGCTCCAAGTATGCAAGCTTCGAGTACTCAAGCTCCAAGACTCAAGATCCAAGCCGAAACATCAACCGTTTTAGCGGTTGACTTGAGTAAGAGAGTAGTTAGCTAAGCAGTCTTCACGAAATGATAATACCAGTAATCCTAATAATGTTATTC
The DNA here is from genome assembly GCA_018248895.1 of Carystus phorcus. NCBI lineage: Eukaryota > Metazoa > Arthropoda > Insecta > Lepidoptera > Hesperiidae > Carystus > Carystus phorcus. The sequence continues at coordinate 6,344 of DWJN01007070.1, read as the reverse complement.
TTACGTGATACTCAACCAGAAATAGGAACCAGATTCTATGGAAAAAAATGCCGTATACAGCTCCGCAAAAGCTAGTGAAGTATTTGTATATTTATTAGTCCAAAAGATGTGCTGAGGAGTTTCTTTCGCCGTCTCTTCTCCTCGATGTAAAAGTACCTTTCGAATAGGTGGTAGAATCAAAATAAATGACATGCATAAGTGTATTCAAATAATACCTACATGAATGATTTTGAATTTGAATTTATCGTAATTTGCGACTCTGTGGTCTACCGTTATACGATTGGTACTCCAGACCGCCCAAATGCGAATAATAATACGATCTTTTTTGCATTAAATGTCTTTAATCAAATGATCTTCCGTTGGTAATTACGTTAGGAGCATACGAGCGTCCCTTTTTGCAGCATCTTAGATAACCATTCGAACAACCGATTATTACCGAGGAAGCCAACGGATCTGGTTTCCGAGACTAATTGGATATAAATTGCAGTCCCTGTAAATGTCGGCTTTTGGTTACCGATAGTTCTGGAATTAGATAAACTCTGACATTAGGAACGATTAGTGTACTCTATCGAGATCTAAATCCATCTGATCCATCCATTAAATATTTCTCCTTTTATTTATTTACTAGGTGAGCCAGCAAACGTTGTTTTGCCATATAAATTATGATTTTTTACACATTGTGTCTGAAAAATCCAAATATCTTGCGGAACCCTATTTATTTCCAAGATAAAATATAGCCTATGTTACTCGTGGATAATGTAGCTTTCGAATGGTGACAAATTTTTTAAAGTTGGTAAAAGTAGTATTTATTACAACCAAAAAACAAACAAATAAAGTTTTTCTCATTATAATATTAGTGTAGACGTACAAAAAGGATTACACACAATTGATACTGTGATGAAGTCATGAATTTCAGGTGTGAACAATAGTGTTAATGTTAGAGTTTAGATTTATACAAAACAAAATGAAGAAAAATTGTATTAAAGATAATTAATTGTAATGTTAAGTAATATATTAAACTAGTTATTTTCGGGGGTCTAAAGGGGTAAGGCCAGCCTCGAGTCAAGCCAACAAACAACGAACGGGGCAATGGCGCCAGGTGCTACCTCTTGTATTTAGGTCACTGTTTTATGTTGCATTCGGCTTATTACTTACAGATTCAGTATTCAGTTCAGTATGTATGGTAATACTGTAAGGTAACATTATATTTCGGTTGCTGTGCCTGTGCCTTCACTCGGATTCCCACTTCATATTTGGAATACGAATTGATATGATAACAAATGAAAATTCTTCTCAAGTCGCGTAGCACAGATATATAAAAACAATAACTGTAGTCAATAAATAAAATGTATGCTACTTTGAAACGAAATAATAAATATATACATTGACAAACCCATCTAAAAAATGACAACATTATCAGACTTATTTATATTACTTTGAGACCAAAATGTTATTAATATCCATTGGAATATCTAAAAATTACAATATCGTCAGAAATTAGGAAACTTCTAGATTTTTGGTATCATATAGCATATATGTAGCTGTATTAGTTGTAAGCAAACATTGATAAATTCGAAATTAGAACAATAATTTTTGTAAACAAACATCGGGTAAGAACACGTAACGAACGTTGGGAGTTGGGCGGAGCGTTGGGGAGTCGCACCTGCGAGACCGCTGGGCGCCTGCGAGCGCCTGGTACCCGTACGCCAGTAGCCCGCAAAACCCGCCAGTCGCGCTACAGGCGCCGAATGTAACGGACGTGTATTCACGTCGCTCGGCGCCAAAACCCAGCGATCATTACAAACATTAATCATTAATGAAAACATCACTGAATTGAATTCCCAACGCAATAAATCTCGCTTTAATATTCCCCTAGTTGTATTAAGACTGTTTCTTCGACGTCTGTTTTGTGTGTGTGTCGTGTTGTTTCCCGTTTGACCTGGTTTTAATTTTGACTCTTGCACAATTTACGCTGACCAACGCAACTTCACACACTTTGGCATGTACTGTAAGTATTTACAAGTACCCAATTACTTAATATAATAAGAATATATTTTAAATCTTAAAGCAATCAGTCATGTATAAAGAGTTGTAGCGTAACGTAGTAAATTCAACGATGTTTTTAATAAGAGACTGAATTGTTTGTGTGTTAATTATTTGTTAGTTAATAAATGTTAATGAAATGTTTAGTGCAAACTGCAAATTTAAAATGGAAAGAATAATGAAAACGTATATGTTTAAGCTGTCAGGGTAGTGCTGTTATCATCGGAAGAAAGGTGATAAGACGATAGGTTTAAAAAAGGAATACCTTCTCTATAGAAAGATATTTTTAATATTTCTCCTGATAATAATATTATGTAATAATAATGTAATAACAAGCACGTGATCTATACATAAGTACGCAATAATTTCTACACTACTTTTATTGTTTATTTTAAAATATTCTAACACTCAGATCCTGTTATACCCCTTTAGGGGTTCATTTATTTATTTAAAATTTTCATATGTTGTCATTTAATGTTATTAAAAAATTGTGGCTTCTTTGGAAGTAATGTTTACATTATCATTGTTACGAGTTTCTTGTAACTGCGAGCAATATTAAAGTATTTACATTTAATCACTTAGAAGAATGTTGTTAGAATAAGGGAGAGATTTTTTGAGGGGATACAAATTCACAGAAATATTGTTTTTATTAAAATGTATATTTGTAAAATAAAGTTAACTATACTAAAAAATAACCCAACCAATGGCGATATGTATTCTTTATCAATACTCTTACAAAGTAAATGGGATATTATAGATTTTAACTTCCGTGCTTGAAGTTGAAACTAATTTCAATGGTGTAAGCTGTTGAATAACGAACAGGGTGATATCTTTAAAACCATTGCTAAAAAATTGCTGGGGTATACCGCCGAGCTATGAGCTATGATAATGACGACCAACCGATCGAAGACATAAATCCGACGGTACACTTGCAGCTTGGTGGAGAATTGTCCAGAGAAAGTTAATAAACTGACATCTTTACTCGGCAAACCGTCAGAATACAAGTAAGTTTTAGACGATAGAGCGAACAAGCCTCATCGGCATCATAGGTGCAACTGCTTTCATTAGCAAAATTGTGGCTTCACCCATTCGTTGTAGATCCAAAAATTACACGACTCGGGCATTATTTTTGAGTCTGAAGCTAATTCACGTTAAAGGCATTAGTTTGCTATCAGAAAGTCCTAATACCATGCATGATTACGGTCTGATTGAACCTGGATGAAGACCCAGGACCCCATTTCCAACAGGAGCGACCGGCGTCAAAACCTCGTTAGTTATGGAAAAAAATAAATATAGGAATCTGAGATCCAAATAATTTAAATATTACTGTATTAATTCCGGTGATTTTTTCTCTCAACTGATTTATTTTTTTAATTAATTAATAATATAGGCCAGGTCCTTTGGGATCTTTCACTTCATTGTTTATTGTTGGAATTGTCTTTGTATCAAAAGTCGACTTAGAAAAAAAAGCAAAGTGGTAAATGGAATAGAGATATTACTTTGATAAATAATTATTTAGATATACTGATTCGTTATGAGTGCTATTGCGCACAAATCCACGAAATGTCCTCTATAAAGTACGTCGTATGCCAGAGAAACCCAATCCGTTCTATTTTTTGAAACTCATCCAATTAGGTCATGAATTTATTTGGTAAGTGCCGTCGTCTTTATAACATGGCATATTACCCATAATTGTCAAGAGATACCTTCTCAATGTACGTAATTAAGACACTTATTCGTACGTGCCAACTTGTTTTAGACTTAAGACAATTTCGATCACAGAACAAGGGTGTAAATTACTTTGATATTGAGTTGGGTCGTTTAACTATTAAAGTGGGCCAAATCTGTGCTTAAAATAGCTCCTGAAATTATTATACGGAACAAATTTGTCTTTACTAACCCTTACCACAAGTAAATTTTGACGTAAGGTAAGATATGCTTATTACTCTTCTCTATTTATCTTCTATTATTTGAATATTAATTAATAGTTATAATTAAGAAAACCATATCTATATATGTAGCAGCAAGAAGACGAAAGCAGCAGCATTTCATATTAAAAAAAAAGGTGAACGAAGAGTCAGAAAGATGCACACTTATTTTTATATAATTACGTCTCTTCTGAAATTAGAAGGTATACAACGTATTGAACACTATTCTGTTATCAATGAGGTTCCCGTCGACTTAAGGGTTGCAATGTCTTATATAACCGAGAAGCTTCCAATCTATTTTATGATTTATTTTGATTTGATTTGAAATTTTATCTACAGCTATATACCGATATACACAGGATCCGGCCTTACAACCTAATAATAATGTAAATTATTATATTATTAGTAGCTTTTAATAAAAAGTATTCTATGTCCTTTTGAATACCTCTAAAAATATGTGGACAAACTTTCATGATAATCGGTAGTTTTGGCGTGAAAGCGTAACAAACAAACTCACGTTTACGAGTATTATAATAAGGTTTACCTGTTAATCTATCTACCAACCAAGCGATTATAACATTTTACTAATAGCTGTTGTGATCGAAATATTGATCGCTCCCAAAATTAAATGAAGATCGTTTAATATTTGCACTGGTCATGATCTTTTTAATCTATACTTCTATACTAATAATATAAAGCTGAAGTTTTTTGTTTGAACGGGCTAATCTCAGGAACTACTGGACCGATTTGAAAAATTCTTTAAGTGTAAGATAGTCAATTTATGGAGAATGATGAATAGGAGAGGAGCAGCAATAAAGAATATTGCGAAAACGGCAGAATTTTGAGCTTATTAAATGTTTTTTGAAAGTTACTCAAAAATCATGTATTACAATATTGTTCCCCTTCCAAAAGTTCTAAATAAAAGTCCGCGACAGCGTATGTCTAGCTTTTGAGGTTAACCCACTATAACCATTTTTATGTTAAATATTTACCGTAGCGAAGATAGGACCGGTCGCTAATAATTAATGTAAGTTTTAAATACTAAATTGCATTCGATTATTGCTATGATATTTGTGTTTTTTTATTTAAAATATTACTTTGTAATATTAAACGGACATTTAATATTCTTTAGTACTTAATAATATTAAATTTCTTGTACCGTAACGTCGCTTCGCTTCGAGAAATATAATACACAATTCTACAAAGTGTCTGCGCATTGTTAATTCGTTGAGCGACGTAAAAACTTCTGACATTTGGTTTTCCATTAACCTTTTCTACTTGTCTACTGGAGACATTATTTAGACCTTTTAAATTTATGTGTGAAGTGCTTTGACGCCTTATGTGTGACTACGGGTATAAATTCTATATCCAAGATGAGTTAAGTTTAAAGTCATATAACACAAGTCAATAGGAGCCGGCATTTGTAAATAAATTACGTCATCCTAGAAAATGTCTTCCATATCTATACATATAAAAAACTGTAACTGATAGCTGTCTGTACATGGCAAATATATTTAAAAAATTCATAATGTGGGGCCATTATATATATGTATGTAGGAGAACCCAAAACAATGTTTTTTTCCTTTTCACTGCTTGTTTGTATGTTTGTGCACGCTAATCTCAGAAACGGCTTATCCGATTTGAATGCAGTTTTCAGGATTATATTATGATAAGGTTCACTTAAGATTTAATGTTTTTTTAAGTTAAATGGTGGGTCAAGTAATTTTAAAATATAGCTGATTCCATAGGGTATCAGTTTCAGGGTATCCAACGGTAATAACTCATTTAGAACGGGCTCGGAACAAACGTGAAGTAAACGAGAGTCTAGTTTATAACAAACCACTATAATAGTGGAAAATATGCCACATGTAATTGTTTGAACTGGAAACTTGAGCCTCTTGTCTAAAAGTAGCGCGGCCGAAGTGGACGAGTTCAGAACACTCGGACAGACTGCGTGTTATGCAGAAATGATGTTATATTATGTCGTTTGCTGATTCGAATAGCTCTTCGTCAATACAGAAGTTATGAATGGAACGAAAATCTGTATTAATTATGTGGGTTATGTCCAAATATGAAATAGATTTGAAGTTGTTAGTATTAGTAGTATAGTTGGCAGCTCACGTCGGTCTTAAGCGGTGGAAAGAGAAGCAATTTCTGACGCGGTCAGTGGATGCGTGATCGCTAGTGACAATTCTTCTCCATATTTCGGAGGAAACGTTAAGCCGTTCCGTTGTTATCTTAGACTAGATGAACCAGCAAACGTTGTTTCGTCATACAAATTATTATTTAAGAACTATTTATAACCATAAAAATGGTTATAGTGTGTTAACCTTAAAAGCTAGACATATGCTGTCGCGGACTTTTAATTAGATC
>DWJN01007069.1:0-10228 GCA_018248895.1 Carystus phorcus | reverse complement strand
TCCTAATAGAACTAATATGTTACATATGGGATGAATAAGGACAATTGATATGGTTAGTCAATGAAATGATTAGGTATATTGCAAACTACAAACTACTGTAATGCCTTCTAAGTGAAAAGTTAAAATCTTACCTGATTGCGGACAGCAGGTACTGGAGTAAGACCAAGTTGACTTTGCCCTTGCTGCAAAAATTGATTGGTTCCAGGTGCAAGCATGCCAGCTTGGCTCAGATACAATAGATGTTCATGATTTTTTCCTATTCCATTCATAGCTTGCATCGGATTTCCAGGATGTTGATGCATATCATATAAACTTTGCTGACTCAGCTGTGGAGCATTTTGCATGCCTTGCAGTGGCGGGAGCATCATAGCACTATTTTGTATAGTCAAATTGTTGCCAATAGTATGATTCTGCATTGGTGCCAACTGAGTGTGTACCATATTTGTAGTTAAATGGGCCGGGTGACTTCCAATAACTGATGAATTAATGGCCAATGTGCCTACAGAGGATGCAATTGCCTGGTTAATATATTGTTGTTGATTTGTTTGTGAATTTTTGATATGTGCTGGGCCTTGTTGATGCATATTACTTATAGAGATTGCTGTTGAATTTTTCCATTTATCCTGGTTCTGAAAGTCAAGACATTGTTTATAAATCCCAATCCCATAAATAAAACTTATAATACATATAACATAGTTATAAATACCAAGCAGAAAATAATTGAAGGTCAACAATAATATCTGAACCAGACATATAAGTTAAGTTATTGTATTACCTAAGGAATCTATGTTTACTTAATGAAAGATACAAGTTAGTGTAATTTGATACATCAGATTACATTATAAATATCAGAAAATTTAATTAATTCAACTAAGGATGTATCAAGAACAAAAGTAAGGTTATTACTGTCAGTTAATTGTATGTATATGTTTACTGTATATACCAAGAGATATATAAACATCTGATAAAATATGTAAACAAAGTACAAACCTCGACAATGCCGTCGTCACCGACTGCCCAGCGCTGCTTTGGTGCTAAAGACAATTCCGACTCTTGGGCATCTCGCTGAAACACATAGTGCACGGCGGCATCGTCCTGGGCTCGAGCCTGCGAGGCACGCGCACCTTGTAGTCCGCCTTCGGCCGCGTCTTCCTCGGCCCCCGCCCCCGGCCACTTCATTGGACTCCCGTGAGGCTCGAGCATTCAGTTTGGCTATGCTTCCAACCTTCGTAAATGTAAACACGAATACTCTTGCTATCTTTGCTTTACAAGTATATACAGTAGTATCTGCGATACTATTAATTTTAAATCGACTATTTTACATCATCTACACTTCACCCGGCGTGCAGATCTTCGTATTCAATCTTTTTATTATAAAGCTTTTTGTCTTTGTAATGACAGCTACTAGTTTAACTCCTGATGACAGCCGCTATGGAATCAAAATATTGCAATAAACTGCAACGGTCGGTTTCACAAATCGAAACAAAGTAGATATTTTGAGTACTGATGTTTAAAGGTTCAAATTCTACGTAATTATTAGATGATGGTGTTATATTTATAATGAATGTACTAACTCTGGGTTATTTCAATTTGTCGGCGTCCGATAATGTTAAATCAAAAACACTCAAAATAATACACTATTCACACAATTTCTAAACAAAACGACCACAAATATAATTACTATATGTACACAGGACTATTTACAATGTACAATTTTTACAGAAAACCCGGGTTATGCCATTGGATACAGTCGATACTTTCCGATTTAGAAAAGACTACAAACATCCTTCATTGCCTGGCCGCCATAGTCCGTCAGGCAGATGCTATGCGCGCGCAACGCGCCAAGCTATAGTATAAACATAAATAAATACAGTCCCTTACGTTCCTTTGCATCAATGAATATGTATTCATTTTGTAATAAAATTGTTTATTACAAAACCAATATATATTTGTTTTTATATGTTGAAATTAGAAAATTAAATGTTTTTATGCTTTTTTCAAATAAATATGGAAATACATGAAAGTCAAAATTGATTTATTAAGCCAGTAAGTCTTCAAAAGTGTTTTAAAAATCAGTTAATATTTAAAAAAAGCATTTAAAATATAGGTAGGTTGAAAATTTGATAACGAAACCCGCCTAAAAGCTGTTTATTACATTTGCAGTTTTGTTAACACGCTTGGTAACATATTACTGTGATATAATTCGCTTCGCTATTGATCTAAATCTCGTACAGCCCATGTTGTATTTAGTCAAAATCTCTAAAGGAATCGTTTTAAATTAAGTCAATCATAACCTTTTTTTTTATCGTGTGGAAAGACCTTCGTCTCGTCCATCCGGCCACGGGAATCCGGACAGGTATGTGGGACTCGAACCCACTAAAACCACACATTGTCGTCGCCTATCGTTTTGGTGCCGGAACTGTATGCAACTCTTGCTCCACTGACCACTGTCCCGGCGCATCCGTAACTTAACCTAACCTAACTGATTGTATCCATCCATGTCCTACATTACTTGATTTAATTTTCTATACCTTGATTTGGTCCTCGCCAAGTATCAATTATTCCAGTTCTTAATCAAATGCCTAATTTAGCCCAAAGCCTATCTAGCCTGCGATACGTACATTGTATAACATATAATCCTTTATTTTATATTTTTAGTAATAGTTAGTAGTAGTAGTAGTAGTAGTTGGTAGTAGTAGTAGTAGTAATTTTGTAGTTTTATAATAGAAATAAGCATTTCTATGTCAATTAAGGTTTCCGGTTTGAATTATAATTACTGATAAGTTCATGTGCTGTTAATAGGAAAGCAAAATATTCTACTTAGGTTTTATAAGCACAAGTTAATACCATTATACTTTTGTTACAGACGTTTCTACACGTTATGAATTCTAAAAACATTCCGTAATTTTAATGCCTTCAAAATAACTATTAGTTTATCCATATTTAAAAATACACTTTTTAAGACGTCGCCGCGTCTTTGAGGTAATACATGTGCGTCAAGTCTACGATGACGTCACTTGCCGATAAACATTATGTTTACCAACTATTACTTTATCTTTAACTATCTTATATTTTACCGAAGCTCGAATATCGTAAAGTTTTGGCAGGTTCTTGAAATAATTAATTTGTAATTTGAATTTTAAGGCAAATACGTGGCTTTGAACTCTTATCTACCCACTATAGGGTATGAGTTTCTCTTTATCACTGAGGACTAGAAGCATACTTCACCGCTGCTCTAGTGCGGATTGGTGGAGGGGTTAGTGGCCAACCCAAGTGTCGGAAGTTCGTATGGCGCCCGAAGGGCTCCGACATGGCTTGACTATTGGTATTTACGATAACAATCGGGATCGACGGCTTAACGTATCCTTCAAGGCACGGAATCACTTATGAATCTTTTATTACTAGAAGTCACCAATCTTGCCACCGACCGCACCCGCAGTTGTTTGTTTATATTCGACGCGAATTGTATTCTTACGAGCCAAATACATAACTCAATTATTAAATATAACAACTTTTTGCAGGGGTTTTATGTTATAGGTTTTAAAAAATTTTCAAATAGCTTAGTACTCAAAATCATAAAGTGAAACTAGTCTAATGAAATTTGCTCGAACTATTCATTTGTATGATTTCTATAATGTTAATCATTAGATTCTCAGATTATGAAGAATATTAGGGTACTCTTTGAACATAAAAATTTAAATATATGTATAGAATTGTGCAAGAATTAGTAGTAGTCTTATTGCTACAATGATCGAGACTTTGCATATCTTTAACTAGCTGACCTGGCAAATGTTTTTTTTGCCATATAAATTATTGCCGTTTTCGCAATATTTTTTATTGCTGGTCCTCTCCTATTTAACTTAGCGTCATGTTATATAGCCCTCCTCGATATAGCTCATTCGAATAGCGCATTCAAACTCATATATCAGCTTTATATAATTAGTATAGATGTGTGGATTGGTACTTGCCAAATTTTCGTAAATAAAATTGGTCTGTTGTACCATCCTGCAACAAGGAGACTTGTAGTTGTAATCCAGCCAAATGTTTTATTAGGTAACAGAATCTTAAAATATAAAAACATTTCATAATGGACCTTTACAAATCACGGAAGTTGTTGTTCTTGGTTGATTCCTATTATTAATACCTATATTTAGTTGGAAATGGAGCAAGGGCTAATCAATCACATTTTACAGTCAATTTTTCAAAGAACACAAACTAAAGGTAAAGGGGAGAAAGGCACACCTTGGCTCTCTAGTTTTGGATGCTCTCCAAATCTCAAGTATCACACTATATAGTATAACCCACTACTGCAAAGGAGACCATTAAATTGACAGATAGATAAAGATAAGTATTTATTATAAAAGATTAATTTTAACATTGTTATTTATATTGGTTTAATCTTAAAATGTAGACCAATGAGAGAGAAAACTAGACACTTGAGGTCTTGTACGAGGTAATAGAAACAGCGCAGTCCTTCCGGGTCTCTTGATTGGTTCACATCCACCAATGATCCAGTCTTTGAAGTTGTGAATGAAATGTGCTCTTCTCCTATTACTATTTCCAGCTCCTGTAATAGAAAAAATGTTGATTAGATGCATTTTAATACAGTTTTGGGAAGTTTTTACTTTTCTATCATAATGTTTTATTAAAAGCACTAATTTACACTGCAATACTAAAATAAGTAAATGTTTTAAGTTTGATGTTAGGATGTATTATTTGTGATGTCATGTCACTCGCGAGATAAGAGTACTGTGCATAAATCTCAGTAACTAGATTATTGGATGGAACAGGGTTGAATTTTAAAGAAATGGAATTATAGATAATATACATTTCGCAAAGTATCAATAACACATTCCATTACCCACAGAGTATTACCACCAGAGGTCCTAATACAACTTACTTGTCTGCCAACCCTATCAGGTTGGGGCCAAAGCCGGTCATCTTCATGCATTATTTCCGAATCTACAATAATTCTTTTAAGCTCTTCCATCACGCATGGGTGTACATATGCTTCTTTGCGAATCATTGTATCGTTCTTATAATTGGAATTATTAGCGTAACGAAGCTTGCCATCAGGGCGAAACTCAAATTCCAGAAACTCGTGTCCGAACTTTCCTTTATGTCCAACATAATAACGAATGTAAAAGTCTGTCGACATCGTTAGCTTGTAGAATAGAACCACATTAATATACAAGGTTCAAAAAACACCACAAGCTCACACTGACTAGCTTTTCTATGTAGCTCTTATTAATTCTATTACTGCCTGTTTCTTTGAAATTCCCATTTCTCAACCAAATCAATCATAGACAAGACAAGCCGCAATGCACTGCTCGGCACAGTCGACACATTGTGACCACAGACCAAGTAGAGATACTATGTGACAGGCACAGAGTACATATTAGTGTATACAGAGTATATTAGTAATAATATAATAGTAATATAAAAGCACTATTAAGTTTAAAAACATAAATGTAACACTATGGTATCAAATAATTTTATACTTTAAAGCATAAAGCCACTTGACTGGTAACAGATAATTTAACTATTGTCTGTAAGTACGTCGGGATTTTAACCTAACTCTATCTAAAGATGGTAACCTGTTGTAAACTAACCAGCCTTTTTGCATAAAATATATAATAATATCAGTAATATAGTAATAATGAAATTAATAATATAATTCTTAAACACAGCCCTTGAAACTACAAACAGATAAAGCTGGTTTCTGTCGCTACTTACGATACCCAAATTTGTCGACTTTTTCTTAAGATTAATACTCTAGACATCTGCATAAAACGAATTAATCTTATTAAAATTCTTACGTGTATTCGTAGCGAAGAGGTATTAATAATAATATTTATGTATTATCGGTGTGGGAATGATTTAATTACATAATTTAACTGTCCCATCAACTTTTTACCATCCGACAATGCGTATTCGCCATGTACTTACAGCCCTACATACTTCCCCCCTCTAAGTTGTAAACAGCCCCTGGTATGAATGGCACACTGTGCTTTTTTATTTCTAAGTTTTAGCTTTAAGTAAGTCAATGCGCTTTAATACTTATCACCACACTATCAGTTACCATTAGGTGAGATTGTGCAAGCGTAAAACCTATATTAAGTAAAAAAGTCAACCTTATGCATGTTAACTAAAAATAATTAATACTTTTGGTGTTTCGGACATAAAACAGAGAGAAGGTTTCAGACACTACGGTTACATTTTTCTTTTTATTCTCTTTGGTCCTATTTTGAAATTTCTAAATACAAAATATTTCTATTTTCGTTTGTTTTGAATTTTACTGCGAAACTGTTTGAGGAACGGCGTCGAATGTCGATTCGATAAATAGTTTGTAGGCATTAAATTATTGTAGGTCCAAATTGAAAAAAAATTAAATAAGTGATAAGTGTTCGTTCTCAATTATGATTTATTTTAGCTATTAAGTAAATTTGAAGCTAAAGTGAAGTTGTAGTTTGGAAAGGGACGCTCATATTCGCGGTCCTTGGCGTTTTGTGGCAAAGTACCTAATATTAATGTCTTCAAAAGATTATTTATTGATAGCAATATATTATAAGAACTTTAGGAAAAAATATAATTTGCAACAATTTTGTGACATAGTTAGTAGCACAGAGTTTATAAAGAAGCCCGTTTGAGGTACTGATACTCTATATAGACTATAGAGTATACTATAGAGCCACAGTGCAAATTACCATAGCATAGCACTTTCATCCGTCAAATAAATCTTTTCTTTCTGACCCAGCAAAGATGGGTGAGTATGTTACTGTTTTTGTGAAATATTATCGTGAAATATCTAAGTTGACCGTGTTTGTAATGATGAATCGTAGTCGCTACTAATTTGTGTTAATATTGACAGTGTATGTTTTCATATTATTTTCGTAAATTCTTTTGTGATAGTGGTGGTGTTAATAAGACGAGCTCATCACCTGAAGCTGGTTGTCGGTAATAATGTAACATTTTGTCACAGGTATCAGTCGTGATCACTGGCATAAACGAAGGGCTACCGGCGGCAAACGAGCGCCTATTCGTAAGAAGAGGAAGTACGAGTTAGGTCGTCCCGCTGCCAACACCAAGGTATATTTGTAATCAATATATTATAACCTAACCTTATCCTAAACATTGTATTAGTTCTTTTCATCTGTTAAAAACCCTTAAGTTACATTCAATATACCAATTGATATCGTATTTGTTTCGCTAAGATTGCAATATTATTCTTTCAGCTTGGGTCTCAGCGCATCCACTTGGTGCGATCTCGTGGAGGCAATGTCAAATACCGTGCGCTGCGTTTGGACACCGGTAACTTCGCCTGGGGTTCAGAGTGTAAGTATCGATAGCTAATTTTCCTAAAGCCTTTATTTATTTTACTAACGTTCTCCAATAACATTCAAAATTTCGTTAGTGTTGTAACTTCTAACATTACGAATATTCTTTCAGTGTCATCATGTCACTAACTATTCAGTATGAATAAAATTGGACCGCAATATATTATATTTCACATGTTGTCGTAAAAATTAATTCAAAATTGGATTACTCAAATCGAAATTTTTTCAATTTAATTTATTTATAATTTCATTTGAGTTGGTACCCAGCTCATTACTTTTACTACGTGCAATTAAGTATGTGAATAACAATTTGTGCCCACATTTATAAAATGGTTACAATTTATTATTTAAATGGATGATATTATAAATGATTCAAAATTCATACAAACTTCCACATTAAGGTGTTACTTACTTCAACAATTTTCAATTGATGTCATCATTTAAAGTCTCTACAATTAATTACTTGTATAAATGAATACTGGTTTTTTGTATTTCCAGGTGCCACACGTAAAACACGTATAATTGATGTTGTGTACAATGCTTCTAACAATGAGTTGGTCCGTACCAAGACTCTGGTGAAGAATGCCATAGTGGTAGTTGATGCCACTCCATTCAGACAATGGTATGAGTCTCACTACCTCTTGCCACTTGGCAGAAAGAAGGGTGCAAAACTGGTAAGTGGCTTTTTTTAATATAAGGTAATATTTTTAATATTTTTCTTAGACACATTCAATGCTATGGTGATACAGTTTGGATACAAAATGTGCAATTTGCAAACTGGTACCTCATGCACAGGAGCACTACTTAGTCCATATATTTAAATATGTATGTTTCTGAAGTACTTGCTTTTTTTTAAATTGCAAAGTTTGAGTCGTGTGTACATCTAGTATATACACATTTTGCTTCTCTTGTTTTGATCTTCTAATATATTTGTTTATGATTATTGTTTGTAAATAATTATGTTCAGTAATAAGCATGATATGTGGCACTTTCTACCTTTTGACTTGTATCAAACACCTCATGAAGGGAAAATATATTGACTATCTTAATGCCACCTGTTATTGTATGTATTGGCCGTTGTCAGGGATGTTATGAGGCTCTGTAACTGTTAACTAATAAACATTGAATTGTAAACTGGATAGTTGCTGGGAAATAATTTGATGATGGGGTATTACCAACTAATACTAGTATGTTGTAATGTTGAATAATGTAGAATGAGTTGATTTTTTTACAGTTGACTGCAACTGTGTTGAGTATAATGGATAGATAGATATATTATTGAGATTCGCCATTAGCCATCACACTTGCCATGGTGCTCTCATTGTTAAAATGTTTTTGCAATTGTTTTTGTATATAATAATAAATTAAGTCATTTTAAAAATCACTTAAAAAAATTCCTAACTTGGAAGTAGTCTCATTTTTACCTGATACATCATAATATTATTTTGTTTGTGCTATGACCAAACAATTTAATTAAACTATCAAAGTACTTTTTTCTGAAATTTTGTATTTATAACATCCCTGGTCTTTATGATGATATTTTGCGTGTCATATGACAATCCAAATGATTACCACTAACAAAGACACAACTGAATAATTGCTTCATAGTCTTGTAAGTTTGTTAAACAGTTTATATGGCCAGTTTAGTGATGACAATATTATTCTGCACAGACTGAAGCGGAGGATGCTATCATTAACAAGAAGCGCAGCAAGAAGACTGCAAAGAAGTATGTCTCACGGCAACGCCTCTCCAAGGTTGAAGGCGCTCTTGAAGAGCAATTCCATACTGGACGTTTATTAGGTAAGGGGAATATAATGACAATGATTATACAAACTTCCATGTACTAAACTTATTTTTATACTGAATTTAAATGATGAAATCGAGAAGTTTTGAGGTTGTATTTTTAGTCTGGAACCGTTTTGGGAACAGACTAGCAACTGAATGATTGTTCTGTCATAGTTACTCTGATACAAATTATAAAAAAGTCCTATGTGGATTTTGTTAAAATTAAGTATTATGACAAATATTATCTTTTTTTAGCATGTGTTGCAAGCCGGCCTGGACAATGTGGACGGGCTGATGGATATGTTCTAGAAGGCAAGGAGCTGGAGTTCTATTTGAGAAAGATTAAATCCAAGAGAGCAAAGTGAGAAGTGTAATTGTATAAATAAATGTAAACTACAATTGTTTTCTTTTTTTTACGCATGTTTGTTCCCTACACTTCATAACACCAATTGGATGTAGTTATGCAAAATGGATCCAATCCACAAAAACAGTTTAGTTATACCACCAATGCAAAAAATATTTAAGCTGCAGGGTGCGTTTTTCCGCTTCGGAGCATAATTAACAAAATGCAAAATGTACAAACGCCAAATGAACACAATTACACACACTGACGCAATTTACATTTTCATATCTAGTACCTACCGGCGCTTGAGATTAATTTCAATGTCAGTGTTTACAGACAACGTCAATGAAATAATTTATCGTGCGTGGTAGATTGCCTGCAATTTTGTTCTAGGATGGATATTTTTCCTATATTAGAAAAAAATCAGAAAGGGAAACCTACACTGTTGTACATCGGATATCGGTGTGCGTTAAAAGGGCGGGTCACTACACATATTTAACTTTGATGTAGATTTAGAAAAACCTAGCAGTCTGGATTCCGTAGCTTTTAAATAGATAATAACAAAAACAATTTACTAGATCTTGAACGCCTACTAAATCAAAATAGCAAATGATGCGTTGGAAAAGTTAATTACGTAGCGGAACCCTACGAGGACTGCTGACGCTGCCGACACGTGTAGAAGAAGTAGGACACGAGTTGTTTGCCGAAAATACAGAAAGTGCAATTTAGCTATTTCATCATAGCCGATGTTAATTAATTAAA
>DWJN01007068.1:0-10229 GCA_018248895.1 Carystus phorcus | reverse complement strand
GGCCTCGCTGGGAATCGAACCCAGGACCCTTCGAACGGCGGTCCGGCGTGGTGACCATTACGCCACGCGGGTCGTATAAAGTATAAAGTAACGGGAAGCATTACTGTTATAAATAGTTGCACAGGATTTTTTTTCTATTGTCTATGGACGCATACACGCCAATGTGTTAGCGTGTTTCGAGTTGAGCGATCCAAAAGAGAGATTACATTACCCGGAATTCAGGAACTACAGGAGCCATACTTGCTTATGTGATAAAGTAACAATACAAAGGACGCAATTTCTCTGTGCTCTCGTCCCGTCATGCCATGTCATCCATAGGGTTCATTATAACTCTGATGGGTCTATTTGATGTCGCACTAGATTGTGCTCACATGTTCACACTAGAGTCAAAAACGATAATACTAAAAGTGGCTTCTTTCATTGTGTTTTGTCGTAAACGAATTATTTTAGGTAATCGATTCTAACCGTTCCTATTGTATACTCGTACACATATTATGTACATTACATAATTCAAGTTCAAAATACATATAGTTCCATACTGTGGCTTTTAATATATCTCTATAAATAAAGTAACACAGAAAGCAATCATCTTTTTGAGTTAAATAAAATCACCAAATTGTCTAATTTATCTCCCAGTTCGATGAAAAATGTAGAACTGGTGTAGGTAGGAAAAGCTATTTTTCAAACGCAGGTTTTGTTTTTCTCTTCCAATCTCCTATATAGGGGCGGTGCCGTGTCGGTACAAATGGAGAGAACCTCTCGAATGCCATTAGCAAATTACCTATTTATTAAATCCGTGACTAATCCATGGTCATCGCTTTGATATAGCTACGCGGCTAATGCGACCTCACAACGAATCCGCCTAAGCTCGCAACTTTTTGCATTCCGTAATTTTCGTAAATACTTGTTGGTTATATGACAACTAAAATCTATTTTTGCATGTTTTAGACTTAAGCGTTATATAGGATACAAGTACCTAAAGGAGCATAAACTTCTTTATACATTACTAATTTTGTTGAAATAGCAGAAAGGCTCATAGTTTGGCGGCTCGCATCGCAGCGTCGGTGCTGTAATTGACCGAGTTAAACACTTACCAGTACTCATTATTGATGCACTGCAGAGTATGGATCTTTTCTTACCCACAGTGCGAATTGATGGAGGAGTTAATGGCCAACTCAAGTGTTATATACGCTGTTATTGTCGAACCCGCGTGGCGTAACGGTCACCACGCCTGACCGCCGTTCGAAGGGCCCTGGGTTCGATTCCCGGCGAGGGCGAAATTTAAATGATGAGTTTAAGTGTACATATGTAAATGTATTTCTGTGTTGTCCATGGTACCCACGACACGAGGTATCCTAGTGTGGCGGATTATGAGTGTGTGACGTTATCGATTATCGATTGTTATATTGCCCTAATGACTACTATTTACGATAACAATTGGGACCGACGGTTAACGTGCCCTGTGAAGCACGGAAGTTTGGTACCGAATCTGCTTCCTGTATACTGTTAGCGACCATGCCTGCAGTTGCTTAACTCGGCCGATCACTTAGGATCGACGCGAGCCTTCAGAATGTGAGCTCTTCAACTTGTGTTATTAAACTTATTTAGAAATAAAAATAAAAAGTGTTACTTTATTAAAAACTGAAGCTTAAAATTATAGTTTTTGTCAATTCGATGACATCACGCCAGACCTGAATCACGCTATTAAAGTTTTCTACAACGCATCACATCTGTTATTGGGTAAAAAAGCGATGGTATTTGATCAATAAATAATACTATAAAATAAGCGATTCAAAAACAGATAGCATTATTTTATTTTTATAAGAATTGCTCAATTAAGTTAGGTTACAAATATTACTGCCTGAGTGAAACTCTTGGTCAACTAAAATGTATAATAAGATCTAATGTTAAAATAAGAATGAATTTCAATTTATAGATTCAGCCTCGTAACAGTTTTATTATTAGTATGGAATATTTGATTAAATGCAATTTGTAGAGATTATTAGGGTTGTCATGTTACCAAAATATGTATAATTAACATTTTACCGCGATGTAAAATTATCAGTTAGTCAATAAATACGGAATACGTAAAACCTACTACAAATATTCTATATTAATTTTCCACTTTTTTTCATTATAGCTTTATTTAACTTAAGTAGAAAATATATATTTAAATATTTTTATTTCTTGTAAGATTTTTTTGATAATAACAATATTTCTCAGGATTGCTAATAGATGGCGTTGACACATGCAGACAAGAAAGAAAGAAAGTAAGACCCTAGTGATCCGTCCTCAGATCCTCTTACTCACGCGAGCTAAGTTGACTATTACCTACGTCATAATACGCTTATATAATTAGAGCGTGAATGAATAGAACTAAAAATCTGAAACTGTATGAAGGAGAACTAAGAAAGGATTTTTGAAATTTCAAATCTTAAGCGGATAAAAAATTGTATGAATTTAAAAATAAAATCTGTGTCTATTTATATCACGTAAATACCTTTTGGACACTTTAGAGATGAACAACTTTAGACGTTTAGTGTATTTATACATGAAATAAATTGTTTGAGTTGTGAGTTTATTAAGAACAAGTTACATTTGCTTCAATGCAAGTTAATTCACTACAAACCTGCACTGCCTGAGAAAACTTAGGCCATATTTTTTTATAGGCTTTTATCCCCTAATAGGCAAAAAAGTTCGTATAAATACATCCCCGGCCCTATTTCAAATACGGATAACCGTTGCTAGATTATATTGTTTGGCACTAATTACATTATACATTCATCGAAATCCAGATTTACGGGAACAACTTATTATGCGGTCAGGAGCTCGGAATTGCACTGTAAATTTTAGTTCACCTACTTCTGGAGATCTAACATAATTGTACGGTCATTTTTTACTTAAGTCAACAGCCTCTCTGAATATTATATGGTAATTAGCGTCTTGTAAATGTCACTTAATACCTTTCTCTATTTTGTATTAAAACTAAATTTAAATAATAATATGGATAATATTATAGAAGATCTTGGTAAAATATTTTTTTAAATACTTAAAACTGTATTCTCTAACTTTTAGTAAGCAAATTTCTTCAAAGACGTTTTAAAATCCCTTAAAATTCCTTTCAAATAGTTAGGAGCTTAATTCATTTTGCCACGATATTTCGATACCCATTCGACGACAATTCTTTCTTCAAAATTATTGGATGTTTGTCCTCTACGCCTTCGTAAATTAATTATTGTTCTGATTATGTTGAAACTTTGCTGGATGATTCTGCATAAGTCTGTAAATATATCGAAATTAAACATGACCTAATTCCTATAGTCCAGAACGTTTCCTCACGAAGGTACTTTTCAATGGTCTTCAACTTTCTTGCGCGTTTCTGTGCTTCAGAGGGAGTCGATAAGCCATATCAGAGGCCTTTAGGTGGTTAAAAAAAAATCCGACACTTGAGTTGGTCACCAATCCCTCCAACGTGAATGAAAGTGAAGAAGTTTATTCTATTCCTCCTCAAATGAGAAGAGACCCGTGCTCTGTAGTGCACGATTAATGGGTTAACGCTATAATTTTCACTACAACGTAGGTCGGGTTAACTAGTTTGAATATAAATATTCGATAAAGCTGGTTTGCGCAGTAAAGATTGTCAAGAATAGATTGCAGCGGCACTCGTACAAATTTAATATGCGTACAAATCTCATCAATTAGGTTGCGCTAGGATTTACGAAATGCAATGCTCGTGTCAGAGCCTACCTCTTGTGATATTCACGGTTTAATTTGCGTCGGAAGTCGGCTTTGGTAAGGTTTTTTTTAACGTATTTTCTGGTGGAACGCGTTTCATAAATTCAAGCAATAAAAACTAGACTGTCAGTCACTCGTTTAATATACGTTTGGGAAATTTGTTGGCAGGCGCAATGTATGTATATGTTATGAATCTAGACATTTATTAGCTGTTAGCAACTTTGCTTACTTACATAGCATAATTTTTATAATATAACAGTTATTGCGCGTTTGATCATAGTATTTAATTACGGATATTTTAACTAACTCATATATTTTTTTATTTCTATGGCTTAGGCAAATATTAATCAGTTTAGAAAACTCTTAAGAGCATGACATAATGTATTTAAGCGAACAAAGTTGCAGACCAATCTAACTTTGCTAAACATTTAATAGAATCAGGTCACAGTTTAGTTAGTAATCACTCATATTATATTTTACATAACTGTCATAAAGGGTCATAACTAAGTATGCTTGAGCAGTCAAAAATTATTAAATATAACAATAATACTAATTTTATACCGCTGAAATAACAAATATAACTGTTACGAACTACTCTGGTTTGGTCATCTGCTACTCTGTCTAAAGCAATTCCTAATAGATATGGTTTCTTTAAAAATAAAATACTCTTTTGTCGGTATGTCTTGAAGCAGTGGCGAGAAGCTAGTATTGAACTGTCATTTATTTTCTAAACATTTCTTTTTCTTCTATATTCAAATTTCGATCATAGAGCAGAGCAGTTCAATACTAGGATGATTTTATTTATATTTACATTTTATCGTGCACAATAACCAACTCTAACACACGATAGATAGACAACAGATTACTCCACATCCAGTCTTTAGAAGTATGAATCATCATCAACTACAAGATTAGAAAACCGGTTGTGCGAATTGAGTATAAAAAGCTCATTCCCAGGTCAGTGAACAATGTTCACTTTGGGACAACCGTCGTAGACTCGACATACCCTGATGCTTCGTTTCGGGACGAAACAAGTTTTAGTGATGGCATATAATATGTTGAAAAAAAAATTAAAAATAGCTTTATTGCTCATACGTAGATGAGGTTACAATTAATGTGGTACTCCCCAGATAAGTTTTAAAAATACGTGTGTTAGGGGAATACCCTCCTCTGTTCCAAAGGATCCGAAGTTGACCAATAAAGTATGTAATAAGTAAGTGTTGGAATACTTTTATTTATGGTAACTTCATGTTTTATTTCTTCATGTTACGCATGTTTTAACAGTCACCGTCATACATTTTTCTCGCGGATTGTTGAAAAGTAGACTAATACTAACTTGATAATATATATTAATACTTATAACAATTAAAAGTTATTTTGGTGATACGTGTAACAAGGGTAAATAGCTAACCTACACCATGCTTATTACAGTTACGTATTTCAATTAAACTTGGTCCGTCCTTTGCGAAACGTGCATAATACAAGTATTGCGATACTTCGCAACTAGTTTGATTATGTCATGATATTATCGGATAACCGTGGGACTTGGAGGTTCGATTCTCTATGTAATATCCTGTTTCGGTTAGCATATGGTTCAAAGATGGTATTGAAAGTAACTGAATATTGAAATGTTTGATAGTTACATAGTCATTAAAACTATTTAAGGATTGTTCCAAACTATAATTTTCTTTTTGAATTTTCTTCTATACTTTGTTTTTAATAAAACTGTAAGTAATACATGTTCGTGTATAAACGATATTTGAGAAAAATATTAGTTTAAATTTTTAACTCTCTGCCCTTATTGTAAATACATATGTATATGATTAGAGATTATGGTCAGAGATCTTCGAGCGATCGATTCTTTTACCAATTTCTGAGCCATTCATAAGGGTGGAGCTTACGCTCTAATCCACACTTTGAAAGCCTAGGGAATGTTCTAGAGAACATCCACCACAATTTTCTAGCAGAAGGCTACAGAGAGATTAAAATTAGGTAGTATCGACTTCAGCCACTAAGAATCTAGATCAATGTTACTAAACCAACCTGGTTCTTGGAATCATCTTCTTTCATAAAAACATCAAAGTGTTACAGTTCCTGGTAAACAAACATGTCTGGCTTCCGAAGCCTTCATTTTTAATTAGCCAATGAGCGTCTGAAAAATTTCTTGCGTAAGCGCGTTCTGATCTATATACGTAAAAATCAATGTTTGTTTGTTTATTTTTCTTTTATGGACTCTGAGAGGGAAGGAGATAGAGCATAGGTGTCTTTAGCAACCTTATACAGATGGCTCTGAAAAATGTTTTGGTGCCAAAATTTTATCGATGGGTTGATGAGTTAGTTGAAAATTATGATTTTTTGCTGATCGATCGGACTATATCTACCCTTAAAGCACTTCAATAAACAGAATCAAAATGGTTGGGTTCTTAAATATTCTGACTTTTCTTCAAATTAGATTTTTTGATACGCGTAACAACGCGCGTCAGATACAAATAGTTCTGAATAAAAGTCAATATAATAGCAATACAATTTACATTGGAAAATAGTCTACTCAAGAATACAAATGTACAGCGACATAACGAGTAAATCTACAGTATGGGGTCGTTAGAAAACAATAAAATATACGATTCGATCGTTAGCAGACACAACAAATGCTTCGGGATTCTGCGATCCGCGTGTTTTATTTATGCCGCGACAGACCATAAATGTGAGATACAATGTTCAAATGACACAAAGCATGATATATCTCCTTCGTACATATAATTATTATCTAATGTTCAATTTATTAAACCTACGTGAATAAATGATTTTGAATGTGAGTTTAATGCTAACAAACTAGTTTGAAAGATCAAACTTTGTAGTTAATTGATCACCAATATGTTGGATAGTACAATTGAACTTATTCTAAGTATGTCTACGAATTTCTTCGACGGTGGTAAATGGAATGTGATAACTCTTTTGTTTTTGGCCTATAATTACTGTAACCCACAAACAGTAAAGTTTTCAATAAAATTCTTGCAGTCGTGTTTATGATATGGACTAATAAGAGTGTATAACGAGTTGGCTTATTGATATACATACATATGTATATGTACGTTATCGCTAAGAAAATGTAAAATAGGTGCTTATACACTTACGTAAGTTACATTTTTTTGACGTTATAAGAAAAAAAAACTTTCTAAAAAAAATTTATCCTTCGTGTTATCCAATATTTGTAGAGAAAACGACATTAATAATAGAAAAGAGAGTATTTAATATATTGAAAGCAAGTTTTATTATAACGCATTATCTAGGTAAAAAAACTTTATTTACATATCACAAAAAAGTATATATAATAAAAAAATTACTTAAATGTTGACTAGCTTCTTTCATAGCTTTGGGTATTTCGTGACGATGTGCGTGCACATCGTAAAAATTTACTCTCATTATTTTCCCTAACGCGCAAAAAGAAGAAATAACTACAAAAAATAAAATGGCCAAAACCTATTTCAATATAGTATTACAAAATAAAATAAAAAACACCTTAAAATAACGTACAAACAATTTCAACAGATTATTCTTTATTGAGACACTACAATACTTGTACATTATGACAACTATAATGTAAAAAAATCAATTTACATCAATTTATGATTCGATATCTTGTTTATAGCGTCGTTAAGCGATAAGATTCAATAAAATATCCATGTTTATATCGATTTTTATGAGTCATATTTATAAATATAAAACACTGTTAAGGGTACTAAATAACGATTTTACAATAGCATTTCTACGTTAGTTTATATCACATTTACAACCGAGCGAGGAATGGTACAGCGCTCATATAAAGGAAAACGGCAATTTCATTCTTTTCTTACATAATTCTCAAGAGTGAAACGTGAATTTAAATCTGGAACAAGTTAAAAATTTAAAGTAACTGGATTGCTATTACAATATTACTTCAGGCGTTAACGCGTTTCGAGCCCAGTTGGCAAAAATCGATTCGTTAGCTCAGAGTAACTTATTTCTTATCACACCATGAATGGTCACCCAATATAATGATTAACATAGTTTTAATCTACGGTTTAAAAGACAAGATGGAAGTACCAGTGAACTTTCTTCCCAACATGTCACCCGAGACATGATACAATATCAGTATGGCTTTTAAGCAGGTAAGAAAACGTAATCATTGATAAGTATTAGGAAGCTAGAGCTTGGATTTAATGATAAATAGAACCCGTTACTTCTTATTGTGCTGACATTTGTGTGGATCACCTTGGGTCCTTAGCCGTCCTTACCTTCAACCAATACTGAGCGCGGGTCTCTCCTCATCACTGAGGCGAGCTAGAGCATACTCCAACCACGCTGCTCCACTTCGGATTTGTGTAGAGGATCGTCTTTATCTATAATTATAGTTTTAATATTTTTTATAGATAGTTAATAAGCAAACTATGGCATGGCAATACTAGGTAAGTTGTTAAAGCAACACCCATCGGGGACGAAAAATGTTTTTTATAGTTTAGTTATATTTGTCCCAATAGTTTATGTCTGGGAATGTCGTAGAGTTTTATGAACGCAACTGATTGGGATGGAATGTTTATTGGCGAATATTATTATCACGAAAGTGACGTGTACGAATAAAACAGCACTTCAAAGAATTCTGACTATTCGGGCCACACTTTTTTATACTGTCAAATTAGTTAACCCGTTTCTGATGGCGTGTTGGTGTTTCCCTGAGATGAAATAGAACAAGTTAGGTCTAACTTAAGCTACATAAAGCATAATAATGTGTCTATAAATTTGGTTAACATATTATATTAAATTTAAAGCATGGTTATAATCCTATGTGATACTAAGTGATGATGCAGTTGTAGATAGTAAAGAACAGTAAGTTATGAAAAATTTAGAGACAATTATATTATAACCGAATACGAGCTATTCCAGTTCCTCCAGCCTGTCATACAATACTATTCTCATCTGTTCTTATCACACGTGGAAAATTTGACGAAACGCGGCACAGGTGAGAATTAAATAAAATAATTCCATTACGTTACATATGAAAAAATCTGATATCAGGAAAAGGATTTTATGACTTTCTGGGGCAATTGTTGGCCACATCCATTGTGAAAGAGCGTGGATAACGGAACAATTCCGTTTGCTCTAATAAAGATCTCCTTGCTTGAAGAGGTTTTATAGCTTAAAAGATATTTACGAAGTAAAGTATTAGTTTGCGTTCTTTGTCATATACTACAGTGAAGACTGCATTCTACGACATGGAAGACTTTAATATCGGGCACATTCTTGATGTATGAGCATGATTTTCATATCTCGTCACTGCGAGACTACAATTTACTTCCGTATTACATTATCTCGCGTACCTAATGCAAAATACATAATGGTACTCGCAGATTTGGTCGCATTCAGTTGGTTTAGAATACGGCAAACCAGAAAGTCGTAGGAGACGATAAAAATCGGCGCTTTTTTTATGGTAGTGTTTTACATTAGAATTAAATTATCAATATCATTATGAAATCGTAATTATTGTTGGTATTATCTTTTCGTTATGCTTGTCTGACTTGGTAACTCTCTCTTGCGTCAGTTAAGAAATTCATCGTGTTTAGTGATCACCGTCTCCCATGGACATAAGTAACACCAAGGATGTCACAAAGGCGTTGCCGGACTAGAAGTATCGTATTTATGATCGCGTTTCGACATTTGTCAGCTATTTACAAAAAAAATCTTGTTCAAGATTATTGTTTCTGTTTTTGTTGATATTTGTTTATTATTCAGTTACAGAACTGACCTTTTCCTAATTGTCAGTAGGTACTACTTTTTCGATATACGGAAACGGGAAACATGCTTAAAAATTGATTTTTAGATGGTGCAACACGTACACGTCAAAAGTACTTTACTTGTTAAGATAAATTTGATGAACAAGTCACAACAACAATTCCTGCCGGAGTAACTCTATTCTTGAAGCAACATACCAATTTGATTTCTTCACGACTCTCATCCCTTTGTTTTATAAGACCACACAATAGAGAAAAAAACGAAACACGTATCTTACTCACCGTAGGCTTTTTGCCGAAATCTGTCCAGTAATATATCAGGAGGCAACACAATAGAACACGAAAAGCACTGGACTGCCAACAGTTAACCTAACTGTCCGCAATTTCGACCCACATGGAATAGGAAATCGCGCTGCTGTTATAAGATACAGAAAACTGAAATCTACCCCTATTGCGTTACAGTCTAAAATACTTTACAGTAACTGTCGACCTTACATCATTGTGATTATGAAGAGACCTGCTATCAGCACCCCTGGTCATTACAATAGTAACTTTAACACTCGTTATCAGAGTTGGAATTTGGGTACGCTAATACGAGCAGATGGTACTAAGTTGGTCTGCTATCTATTGCGAATGCAAGAGAGTTAATGGAGCAAGTGTTATTGAAGCCAGATATTGCCTCAAAATTCAGTACCTACTATAGTGGGGTCAGGATAAATGTTTCAGTTA
>DWJN01007067.1:0-10229 GCA_018248895.1 Carystus phorcus | reverse complement strand
GGCATAAATACTCAAAGTACAAAAACATATTGATATGGAATATCCAACATATACCCTATTACTTGGATTTTACTCAAAACTAGGATTTGGACATGTGTAGCTAATACAAATGTAGGTAAAACAACTTTTAAGTTAAAAAATAAACTTTTTTTTTGCCAGGGTAAATAAATGCTTGGTACAGATTTATGACACGCCTGATTTAAACTACTTTTATTGTCGAAATCTACTTCAATTAACAGTCGGCATTATCACTCAACTGCAAGCAAATTTCTGTGTCTGCATCGAGTGATAATGTTTTACGATGAAAACTTTGATAATCACATTAAAACATTTACCAAGAATATTTTCAAACTTTCAAATAACTTATGTATTAATGAATGACAACAAATTGTGTGATGATCAAAATTGTAAGCTTTTTGTAGAATACGTAAACATAGTGCATACCAATTTTAATTTAAGTAGTTTCTAGCGCATTCATGTCTACGATCGTGAACAGCATGGGCCACTTTTAGGATGTAAGCAATAAATTAGTAGTTTTTTAATACTTCCATAGACAATGTTTAAGATTCAACAGATGAGTGATGTGTTATTTCGTTATTTATTATGTTATATTTAGTAGACATTAAGGCTTGAAAGCTACTGAAATTAAAAGTTAAAACTTATAAATTGACCGCATATGTATCTAGAATGGAAGGATTTGGAAAGAGAAGCTTTACCTTGACAATTTGTTAGGCGCATATACTCGTAAACTCGTATTAACTGACCTTCCATACTATACACAAATACAGTGAAAATTAACGATTATTTTAATTATTACATAAATACTTTAATGACATTGACTCAATATTTCCATAAAAGCGCGTATTGATGTCTTATTAAAGAGGAATCTCGCATATCCGTAAAAACTCTATAAAATTCCATAAATATGATGTCTAACCGATTATGATTATTTATAACATGGTCTATATAGATTTGATAGCTTTGTGAAGAACTTCGCGTCTTTATAGAAATAATTCCAACATGACAAAGGTGACGAATACATGCAAACTAACAACAAACGAATTTTTTGTTATTAATATAAAGACGTAGTACAAAGGCGGTGTGACGATGATCTGGCACATATGAACTTGTCATGCACATGATAAACACTTAGCCAACTGAATTGTCTAAAAAACGCACGCGGAACACTTGCAACCCCAAGATATAAGAACCAAAATGAAGATAAGCATTGGTCTCCGATACCAATGAAGCAAAACTCAAAAATATAAGTGCGCATAATGTTTGTGTCGGTATGACAGTGTTTCTAATTGTATTTATAGTGAACTAGTTTGATGGATGTTTCATGTTCAGTATTATTCCACTACTTCGGTAGTTTTTTTTAAAGTGTAGATGCATCTTAGCTACGTTTAACTGAACCGTACATAATTATTATCACTATTTCTACATAAAACGGCTACGTATCCTACCGATGATTCCTATCTAGAAATATACAATAAACTAGGAATGATAATGTGCGATATTGTTTAGGTGCGTGTTTGTGGATGTCAAAATGAGCTTGTTTGAGTACAGATTGTGTTAAATGTTCTGTAGTAAGTAATCTAAATACAGACTTTCAGATAAACTAGTGGTAGTGGTATATATTTTTTTATACTTTACTAGTTGTTATTTGCGTATACGTTATGAGATTTATTTACTCTTCGAATACTCTTTTTAAATATCTATATACATGTACTTGTTTTCATCTTCGTTTCGCTTTTGGAAACATAAGCCTAAATATACACTTTAAAAATGTTAACGGACTTCTTTATTGCTATATCTCTTAAATATGACCAGTGAAATTAAATATTGAATGAAAATACACGGTCACCTATAACTTTATACATTATATGTAGGTATTAGTGAAAACCGCGTACCAATAGTTTAACTCGTGTTTTAAATTAGCAAACATATCAATATTCTTAAAACGAATATTATCAGATTTATTTTACTGCATCAGAAAATACACTATTATATTTTTTTGAAATATCTTCCATGTACGAACATCGATCATTTACGGTTTGTTATGGTTCCTTACAGATAATAGTGCGGCAAGTACATGACAATCGTTAAGCTATGTCGCTTCGGGCGGTATAAAAGTTTGCGACATTTGGGTTGAACCTCTCCACGAACGGCGTGAAGAAAACCTTTAGAAGGCCATTTATGCTAATACGGTCTTTATGTTCAACCCATTAACACTACATCAATGTAAAAATTACATTTGTACGCTTGATTAGATGTTATCCTATTTACTGACGGATAAAGTTTCATATGAAAGCATAAAACGAATCTAATTTCGTATCTACGTTAATATACTTTTGTGTGTAGTATGTGTGCATGCGTGTGTGTGTGTGTTACCATTGTTGGAGCGTGGCGCGGCATTGGCATTGCCCGGGAAGAGCTCGAGGTTGGAGGGCGGCTTGTGCTCGGGCGAGCCGACGCGCGAGCCTCCTTCTTCGCGACGCAACCAAATAAATAGTCCATGTTCAACGCTCATAAAAACTATTTATTTTTAAATTATCAAACCTTTATATCCTCTAATGTCGATTTACTTCGCATTCCTTTGCGACCGCTTCGTTTAATGTAACCGATCCGAATGTTGATGCCAGCCGCACAATGTTATTAGTTACATTTTATTAACCTAGTAGGTATGCAATATAATTAAGACAGTTATGTTGTTTGGTCGAGATAATTAAACAACAAAATTGAGGAGAATTTAACTTCCTATATACCGAATTAAAGTGGCCTTACATGAAATGTATCGCATTATTGTTGGAATCATTATGAATAAACTACTGAATAAATACCACATAATAATTTATATTGTAATCAACCTAATTGAATTAAGTGCTGACGAATCAAAATAATTAATTTATACAAACGTTCATTTTTAATTTAAGGCAATTTGTTCAAATCATTTTGGTCTATTTAGCGTTTGACAAAATCAGAATAATTATTACCAGACTTCCTTAATTAGTGACTTGTTTCAAACTCATAGACGTTAGTCACCTACGATATGCTCTTTTCAGTTCACCTTCAGCCATTTCTAAAACTATTTCTGATCATCTATCAACCGAATACGTTTAAAAATACCTTCGCGAATTTCTAATTAAAATGTAAGTTTACGACTATATCAATCATTAAAAATAATCTGCAATGTGCATGTCAATTCGCAGCTGGCCTGTGTGTGGACACCAATTATAATTTAATAAGAAGAGAAGCAAAACATCGAATGTCTACTCATCAAGACGAAGAGAAAGATAAGATTCTAATAACAAACGTAATTTACCTACCAACGATATAAACATTAAGATCTGAAGAAATAAAACACATATAATATCACTATATGCAAAGATAATTTTACACCCATCCATGCTGGATTTGATTTATAACACACGCTAAACTATCAAAACATGGAAGTTACAAATTTTCAAATTTAGGACCTTTTCTCAAATCATAAAGGTTTTATGTCTGTACGCGTTACGTGAACGCACTCCAAACTTCGCACTTAAGATGACAGAGAACATCTGATTGGTTTGGCTATAGACGTGCCAAAAATGTTTTTAAGTATGTAGCAGACAAACAAGGAAATGAGCCACATGTTGGTGAATGGTCACTGGACGTTGCCGGACAAGAAAAAAGAAAGAAATAAAGAGAGTATTGGCTTTCAAGTTTCCAACCATAGAACAACGAGTTGTTTAAAGCTGACTCAAGAAAGGCGGCAGCTGCCAGGAGAGTTTCACGAAAATATAATAATACTAATATCAATATTGATAATACAATTATTATGCAAAGCCCTAACATCAAGCAGGTCGGCTTCTGTCGCCTCTTACGAAACCCCATTTTGCCGGTATGGGATCGGGGTCAGTTTTGTAATTCCCCCCCAATACCTCAATCGTTTGTCGTATTTTACAAACAAGTGAAATGTCATTCGGACTCACTACCACTTTTCTAGAAAAGGCTCCCAAAATCACATGTGTAAGGTTACACTTTACACATTTGTTTGTATAGCTTAGCGTGTTTAATATTTAAAATTTCAATATCTTTTTATAATTAAAATGAAATTACATAAATCTCTTTGCGTATAGATAAGAAAATTTGAATCTTATACTAAGATGGTAAGGAAGGGATAGGATTGGGACAGATCACGTCGGCAGACCTGAAATAAAAATATCATAATGACTGTACAATTTGACCCCGCCG
The DNA here is from genome assembly GCA_018248895.1 of Carystus phorcus. NCBI lineage: Eukaryota > Metazoa > Arthropoda > Insecta > Lepidoptera > Hesperiidae > Carystus > Carystus phorcus. Next base: position 5,990 of record DWJN01007067.1, on the reverse strand, counting down.
TAATCAATGGCCGCCCAGTATAACTTAAATCGCTCCAAGTAATAATAAGCTCAAAATAAAAATAATTGGTTATTCACGTGATTTAAACACAAAAACCGAATCGGTGCCTATTACTTGAGTGAATGTATGTGTATATACAGAGTTTAGAGTTTACAAAAGTGTAATAATGGTTACAGTAATAAGTGTAAACCCTACGCGATAATATTTATATTTTGTATACACGATCCAGTTACCAAATAAATTCTCCGAGATGATTAATGACACGATAATGTTAGATTGCAAGTTAGAAACCAGTGAAGATATTTTGTAGAAGATATTTTATAGATATATAAAATTATTACATTAATAAAAATTGATATAAATACTTCTTTAATTTGACAGTACTTGTTATAGTGCAATACTTGTCATTCATTTCAATAACTTGTTTAAAAATAATATCAGATATATGAAGTAATTGATCTAAATCAAATGTTGACTTAGTGTCATGGTTCCAATACCAATATAAAAAATACATAGGTACAACAAATAAGGACATTTGTTTATAAGATTCATATAAAGTTATAATAGACAACATATTTAAAGGTGGACCTCTAAGAAAGGACCACATAAGTGTTGAAAAGAATAATAAACAGCGGTTAGATGAATATCGTAATAATGGTTGGTAATGTTAATGAACGTTAAGTGAGTGTTCCTCCACCAAGCGTTCAGTGCTGACGTTCCCGCAAAGCGTTGTGCGACCGGTGCCTGTTATCCACGAACATTTACGTGTATTAACAAAACATAAGGAATTTGACTTTGGACTACTAATTTATACTGAAACTTTAACGTACAAAAATAAACTATCTTTAATCAATATTAATTAAATTGTTTTCAAAGCATCATTATCAACTTTACTTATTTATAAAGTTTTTTTTACTAAAAAATATAACTTTAGATTGATGAATTTATACAGTACAGTACTCTATGTACAATAAAGTACTCTATGCACTGTCTATAATACGTATAAGTATTATATAACTATAAAAGCACTGCCCACCCGTCACCGTAACACGAAACAAAAGTCAATCCACAGCCAAATCCGAAACGAATAAAACCGAGCAAACAAAACCAAAATCACCTGTCCAGGGGTCGCGGCCGTTTTGGAAGCGTGGCGCCGGGTGGGGCTTGAAGGCCGCGGGCCTCACGAAGGGGGCCTGGTCGCGGGGCCTGGGGACCTCCCAGGCCTTGAAGGGGTCGGCGGAGGTGAGGTCGCCTACTGAGGAGGTCGGGGGGACGTGCCGGGGTCGGGAGAGGCTGTGGGTGGAACCGTACCGCCTACCATTGTTCAAGTCGTGGACGCCCTCGATGTTCAGGTCGGCGAGAGTCTTCGGGACGAACTCCAGCTTGGGACGATTCACCGCCTCCTCCTTCCTGGAATTTTATACATGTCACTAGCAAGAATGTTTCAATTTCATCGATATCTGCTTCTCCCAAAAGTTGGCTGGTAAAGAATGCTCCTAGTAATAAGCCCGCCTTTTGTACCAATAACTGGTATAATAAAGAATAAATGAATGAGGACAAAACAATACTTAACAATGGTTATCTCGTTTAACTATTAATGTGTATACCCGGCCGCATATAGCCCACGGTTATAATTTTCCGGGATAAAATTAACTTATGTGCTATTCCGTACTATAATTCGTCTCTATGCCAAATATCATCCAAGTCCATTCAGCCGTTATGCCGTTGTTGTCGACTGATAACCCTCAGTGTCCTGCACTGGCACAATATTTTATATTTGTTTTTGAATTGTTCTTTTTTTAGTAGTGACGTTTTTACATTTGTCAAGGAAAATAAAATTATTGAACATGACGCCAGATTTTAGTTAAAAAAAACCCCTTTGATTTGTGATTTGGTAACAAATACAACTATTAAAATTTTTGCATTTATAGTATTACTAAAATGAAGATAATTGTATAAATTCTATTTTATTAGTACTTACTTCTCCATCAGTGTAGAGACGAGTCCCTTCAGTATCTCCGTGCACTGCTGATGGTACTCCAGTAGGCCTTCAGCGAAGAACGCCACCTGGGCCACTTGTTCCACCTGACACAATGTACAGGCACACATACATATTTAATGGCTTATTTACATCAAGTATAACGACGTCTGGAAACTATTGACGTGACGAGGATTCTTTTGCAATTTCGAGATTTCAATAATATAACAACTAGTAATTATTTTGAATTCACATTTTTACTAATTATACAAATACGAGTTAGTTGATTAACTTTCAAATGTTTAATTCGTATTTCAGCTGCAATGTCATAGATTAATGCTGTCCGCTTATCATTTGACTGGCGACGCGTCATTAATATCTTCGATATTACTAACGTCTATGAGCGACTGTAACAACTTACAATAAGATAGCTCGATGTGTCGTTTGTCGGTCGATAAAACAATAAAAAATATATCACTTACGTCATTATCCAGTAGATTGAACATTCCAATCTGCGCCAGTGTGAGCGACTCCGCAAACTTCTCCTCCGCCTGTCGGATCTCGTCATCTGGAATGTGAGCACCTGTTGTATGCAGTAAGTGAACACGAAAACACACATACATAAAAAAACACAAAACAAATGAAAAACAAAAAAATGGTTAAAAAATAAGAGCAGTAATGAGAAAAATAAAAAAAAATACAGACCAAACCATGACCAAAAGATGAAAAACAAAAGTAGTTTTAACACAAACGATGTTAAGGAGCGGCGCAGCGTGGGGCGGGACAATCATGAAAAAAAAAAAACGAAAACTATTATATGTTAAACAAAAACATGATTCTTTAAATAAACTAATATAAAACTTATGAATTCAACTAGCCCGTACAAATGAATTGGTGCTTATCCAATTTGTATTGAATGGTTTATACAATGCGAGAATCCCCTTTCGTAACGTACCATGTCTATGTGCAGAACTGTGACTTGGACTCATATAAGGACTGGCTCTACCCGAGCCTTGATATATCAACAAAATAAAACAAACAAAATTAGTTATGCACACAAATAAATATCTAGTAGTAATTAATCATAATATAATATGTATTATAAAGCGAACATTACCTTTTGCTTGCCTCCGCCGTTTGCAATCGAAATCGAGCCTACGTCCCTGCAGTTTCTTTCGGTGATGCTGGTGAAAATAATTATAACATTCTTTAATTTAATTTATAATATGTAAAATATAAATTAATTACGACAATTAAATTCAAAAGTTCAAATTAAGTTAAGACTTCAAGTTCATAATATTTACACGAATTCATTTTAGTCACGCGCGCCCTTGGCGTGAATATTGCTGGCGGCGGGCCAGCCAAAAGTGATTTTCGTGTAATCAAGAGAACCTTAAAACAATTTGAAGACTAGATAACTACGATTTTTCTTTGATAATTATTGCAAGGAATTTAGAATTTTGCATAAATTGTATTAGTTAAGTTTTTAAAATTGGTCAGTAAAAATGTCTAATTCTTTAATGTACGTGTATGTAAATCGGACAGATAAAAATATTTAGTTTCAAATATATGGTATAACCAACACTTAAAAATTCTTGGCATATTTCTTTGTTGAAATTGCGTTTTTTCATTAATTAATGTCTGGATATTAGCAGCTTTAGATATCATAAGAAAAATAGTGAATTTTATATTAAAGTTTATACTCAAACAAATACAGTCAAATCTACAAAATACAACGTATTGATTGAAACAAATAAGGCCGGCGTTAGGCTTTAGTTACATTGCCTAAAAGATGTGTTAAACAATCAGATTGTCAAGCCTATTGTATGACATAAAAACTACTGACATTGATTTGTCATTAACCTGCGTACTAAATGAAGTCGGTTAATCATATTGTAGTAGTCTGGTACCGCTTTATCACGTTATAATATAATGGTGTATAAGAACCCTATAGTAGGCCGCTAATGGTTAACGAATCCACAACTTACCATAACCTCTTTGAGATCTTTGGTCTGTAGATGGTGCAGAGGCTCGAGGAAGCTTTGCTTGATATTGTCATCCAGCGAGTATTTCACGTCCGCCATTTGTTTCAACGCCTCTCCCATTTCGATCAGGCATTGTGCTACACAGTATTATTTTAAAAATATTATAATCTTCTAATGGATTCTTTTGTTTTCTGGTTTATCGGTATTCACATATATGTACATATTATATCCCGTAAAAAGAGCGACATTCTTTTCGGTAACATACATAGTTTGGGGATTTACGTAATACAAAGGATTAAATCAGTTAACATTTATTTTCTTAAATTTTGGAAATTGGGCTGATTTTCTCTACTCTCATCTGAATTGTTTATACCTGGAGTAAAAACCCAAATATAATTTTGTCAAAATTTTTAGAAATAGATGGGTAAATAGGGTCCATTTTTCGATTACATATTTATTCCACTTAATATTGTCGACAGGTTGTGGAAAAACATGTACCGGTCTAACCTCAGTGGTTCATCTCCGAACTGTTTTCACATTAAGTTTATTATATTACTCATGAATATAAAAAAACAACTCGGTTGTCTGTCTGAGAAAGTTTTATTGACTATTTTTATTTTCTTTCTAAATATTTTCATTCCATATTCCGAATGTTTTAGATAGATCTAACGGAATGACAAAAAGTATACTAGTTATTTGTTAATTAAGTAAGTTAGATGGCAACCGATAAGTAATGCTTTGTTAGGTTTCTGACGATATAGAAACTTCCGATCCTTGCATTGGCCACTAATTTGAACCAGCGTGGTGAAGTATACACTGGTCCTCAGATATGAGAATAGACTCGACCCAAATATATATAACGATCAACTTAGCTACAAAATTATATAAAACTCACCAAAAACAGAATCTTCGCCAAGCTTCTTTCCATACAACAGCATGCAATCTCCGAGCACTCCCTCCGGCTGTGGGTATGTATTACTCTTGGCCTGCCCGCTCAACTTGCTGATCCCCTTCACGGCGGCCATCTTAGCACGCGCCGTGGGGTTCGGCTGGAGGAATTCTTTCGTTTTCGTTTGTAGCTCCTCCACTAGCTCGCAGGTTACGTCTGTTTTCTATAAATCCATCGCAGAATCGTTAATACCTATTATTTTTAGCTATATACTCAATGTAACTTAAACATAAACATTATTATTAACATGTTTGCTAAACATTTAACATTGAAATATTCTGATCGGAATCGTTAATAAATACTGCAGACATTTTTGTTGAAATATTTTCTCGTCTGTAATTTGCATTCCAAGTAAACAATAAGATAATACCTTATATAAGTCACTTACTCTTTCCATTTCCACGAAGTCCAAATCCAATTTCGTGCCCTCGGCACCACCCATTTTTTCTGTGACATACTGTAACAAAGTATATTCTTATGTAATACATAAATCCCATTTTGCATATTATTAGACTTTTTTCCATTATATAAATTAAGAGAGGCGTATGTGTTGATGGATGGAGAAATTGTATCATAACTATGTTTATTATAATTTTTTTTAATTATTAATAATCTTAACAATTTCTTGTTTATCACGAGTCGATAAAAATGTTACATAACCATGGAACAATTTCATGATTACATATTTTTGAAACAATGTTCGTTTACTTTCTTTTGTATCGCACTGTGTTTGTATAAATTGGACACCTGTTATCGTTAATATTTCATATATCGTGACTGTACACTTTAATCCTGAACATTTCACAACATAATTTATTGAATCGCTGTATCGTTGTCTCAAACTCTAATAGCGCCGACTGTTAAGAGTTTAACGCTGCCTTTCTCATATATAAGTTAAGTACAATCTATATCGTATACCGATATCAGATGTATACAAAAGATAAGAAAGAGAAGTTTTAAACAAAAGAGAGATCAAGTGTAAAAAAACATTCCATGCCTGAATGCGGCTCCGTTAGTTATAATCTTAGTACCTATATGCTAGCTGCATGTTCATTATTCACCGTGACTACGAAGTGAG
>DWJN01007066.1:0-10229 GCA_018248895.1 Carystus phorcus | reverse complement strand
CACTAGCGGTCACCCATCCAGGTACCGACCGCGCCCGCAGTTGCTTAACTCTGTCGATCGCTTAGGATCGACGCGAGGCGCCGGGCTATGAGCGCTTCAAACGGCTTACTACAGAGCAATACATGAGCATGGATATCCCAGCAAGTAAGCATCCATATTTACTCAAAGTCTATTCTTCTGTTCGTAGTATTACGATTAAATTTGTTATTTCTTCACGATGTTATAGCACCGTAGCGTAGGTGGTAGACTATAAATATTACGTGGATATTAAAAAATACCTGCATGGATAAATGAATTTGAATTTAAACGGATGAGATAGAGATCCCCCTTCCGTGTTTCGGGGCTTCTTAGGGTACCTAGGTACACTTTAAATCACCTAACAACGGTGGCAAAATATAATAGTAATAGTTTTAGTATTAGAGAAAATATCATGAATACTAAAGAGCATGTAAGGTCGATTCCCAGCGAGGCGGAAATTTAAATGAGTTTCAATTATGTGTCTTTCAGTGTTGTCATCAGACTCACAACACCATTTATTATGTGGTGTTATGCGTAACCCTTTTCATATTATATATCAGATTTTAAATTAGAAGGAAGGATTTTTTGTGGTTCTCGATAAATGTGCCCGAGTCCTCTTTTTTTCATTTTTGTGCTAATATATTTCAAAAAAATATTATCATTTCGTTTGTTCTGTAAAAAAAAATATGCAATACCTTTTTTACATACTTTTTAAATACGTTATAATTGCGGCTGATGAAAAAATTCAAATTTAAAAAATGGCTCTGACTGCCAAAGAGCTCTATTATATATTTTAGTGGTTAAATGCCAGTTATAGTAACTCGAACGTTTCATCTACAACCAATATGCTACGGACCTAAAACCAGCGGAGTCGTATACCCCGCGCTACTAATCGCATGACGTCTCATTATAGCGACTGCGGACGATGACAAGTGAATCGTAATATTATTAGCGTAACTATCACCGCTTTCACTGAATACACTGACATTTTTCTTCTTATTACCTTTCGTTTCAACTATAATGAAGTGTACCACTGATTGTAATAGATTTGGAAACAGACCATGAAATAGGTAAGATGTACTAATCTCAGTAGATCGTAGTATCTCAGTGGTAAAAAATTTTGCTTTTAGAAATCTGAATTTTTATGTCATTTTGTTTTTTCAGCCGGCTTCGAAAAATTGAGAATTTTAAATATTTTTTTTTTTTTAGAAATTCGACAGTATTTTTGTATGTATTACTTCAGAATTATTTAATAGATGAATAGATTTGGATGGTTCTCTTTCTGTTCAAAAACTGGTGTTTGTCATGTGGTCAAATTTAATTTGAGATCTAACGAGCAGTTTTTGAGTTATCTCTAATAACTGATCAGTTATATACATCTATTAAATTTATTCTGAATCGTATATCAAATACGATTTTATTTATTGATTTATCTCTAATCAACGTTTCAGAAACTCGAATTGATTTGACAGGCCTTCTAACTTAACATGTCTAATATCATAAGAATTTGATAAGTCTATTAAAAACTAGCGCTTAGACTTAAGGATGGATAGACCCCCGTCTCCTGACAGAGTTCGGGTGACTTAGAAACTCCTGAACATGTATTACCTCGCAGATTATATACTGCCTTCTGATGAAGCGAAATATTACTCGCAGTTACATGACCTAATTCCCCCCTCCCCATTCCATCACCGAACGTCACGACGCATGGCGGGTATCCATCCCTTCGTAGTTAGCATCCCTCCAGCACGAACATCACGGTTTTCTTCATCGTTCATTATGCGTACCGCGAAGGATTGGAATAAATTGCCCGCGTCGGTTTTCCCGTTGGGTTATAATGTAGACGTCTTCAAGGCAAGAGTGAAGGCATCTTCTAAGTTAGTGCGCTCACCATCCAAGGCTGCATCTCTGCTTACCATCAGGCAGGATAATAGTCAAGCATTAACTTATATAGAGTAAAAAAAAAGAGGTAAATGGATGTCACAATGGAATTGATCAAGTGACGTTTATTTGTACGCATAAATACAATTAATAATTGTTTTTATATTTTTTTACATTTTACATGCATTTCAAGCCTTAAATGGAACGCCTCAGAGCAAGGTAACGCCGCACGTGTCATGTTTTTTGTGCGTGCGTCCTCCATCGAATTATAACACGTTGTCACGTCAAATATATTTTTCATTAACTACGGTTTCGCTTAATGGTAACTACTTGCAGGGTTTTATATATTCGGCAACATGAACGTTCTACAATCTGCGAGTCCAATATGGCGGACCATACACAAGAAACTCAGCGATCAAAACGCTATTGGGAGCCGTCTCACACTGTCTTGTGATACACATAACAACACACTATATGTTAGTATATTGTTCCTATTCGATTGCCTCCAACCCATTAATAACCCACTACTGAGCACGGGTCTCCTCATCACTGAGGTCTAGAGCATACTCCACCACGCTGCTCCAATGCGGATTGGTGGAGGGGTTAGCCAACCCAAGTGTCGGAAGTTTTTAAACCGCCCGAAGGCCTCCGATATGGCTTGACGACTGCTATGGTCACAGCAACCGGGACCGACGGTTTAACGTGCCCTCCGAAGCACGGAAACGCTCAAGAAATTTTTTCACTAGCGATCATCCATCCAGGTACCGACCGCCCGCAGTTGCTTAACTCTGTCGATCGCATAGGATAGGATCTATTCGATTATAATAGTATATTTGTGTAACGCAACATAGAAAGTTGGATTAAAGTATTTTCCGTTGTTTTCATAGACCAAATTTAATATAGAATAGACATGAATTTGTATACACATGTCATTGTAAAGATACACCTATTTAAGTTAGTTAGATAATTAGATATTGTAAATAGAAATTAGATCAATTTCGCCGTTACTACGGCTCATATCGTGAGTACCGTTATGAACTATATAGAAAAAAAAATTGTTCCCTTACTAATTGCAGCTTCGCTCGATAATAACCGAATCATTAACAGAATCTAATTGAGAGATTTTTTATGTCATAATAGTTCTAATAATCCTTTAAATATTACATAAAATGAAATATATTTCATTTTCAGGTCGACAAAGCAGAAGATTTGGATGGTATTCTCTCAGGAGCTTGTCTGAAAACGTGCAAAGATGTGAAATAACACAATTTATAGCTTAAATAAACTGTTTATTGTTTAAACTGAATTTTAATAAATTGTCATACAAGTATTACTTTGTTCTTTGTTCGTTACGTCATGAAAATCATTCTTGAACTTCAAACAGATACGGTTTACAAAAACATGTTCAATATTATCATACACTACACAATTAATACACAAAAAATACAAATGTTAGCTTTTTTACTAAGCTGCCCTAATATATACCCATAATCATACAAATATTTATATTATAAATAGTATAAATACATTGGACAGACTAATATCATTAAATATCGAAGCCTCATTCGTGTGAAATAACTTGGTTTTTGTTATCTGAGACTTAAGTATTCAGTAGATAATGCAAGACTCGAATAAAATTTGATAAATAACCATAATTATGTACCGTAGTGTTTGTGAGTAGGACAAAAACTCGCAAGTTTTTTGCCGCTTCTTCCAAGCCATCACTGAATTTGCTGAAGCGATGACGTAATTTGTTTTCCTTAAAGTGTTTTAAAACTAACTTAAAATAAAAGTTAATTTAAATTTACTAAATCCTTCAATCCAAATCTATTGTACCTACTTTGCTTACAGTATGCAATGGCAATATCCAAATTATTATTATCCTTATTAATAGAACTGTATTTTGTCGAATTCGTTGCTAATATTCTTTACACCAGTAAATTGCCAAGTCCCATCTATTTTCCTATCTCATTGAATACCTACATTATAATTAACCGTTAGTTGGCAGAATGCAGTAGTCTATCAAATGTATTTAAACTACAGAATTCAACGTTATATCACAATAAATATAAGCCATATTATACACAAAATAAATAAAAGTACGTCATTGCGTACTATAATAAATAAATTATATGGGAAAACGGATATTTGATCAAATCACAACTATTTTACTGAACAGATTTTTTTTTTACATTTTACATATTGCAAATTCAAACACTTAGCAAACTCTTAAGCCAAGTTTCCCACCAAAATATCGCATGACTATTTAAATGAGTTGGATTAAATTAAATTAAAATTCAAACCCTGTAGAGTCAATTTACCTAACCCCGTTTCATGTCTTGAAACTGATTTTCTTTTAAACTAAAATAGTAATTTGATCAATTTGTTAAGGTAATCATCTCACAAAGTTTAACATCAAGCATGGATTGATATCTTATGAATTTGATCATTTTCATAGTTTCCCTCTACATATACAATGATCAGTACGGAGCAAACAACAAAATATTCTAATACAGAAATAATATTATGCCTAAAACCCACACACCATAAAGGAACACTAAAAATATTGACTACGTCAAACATTTTCTTCTTAGTTTGAGCTACCGCTTGTCAGAGAAGATAACACTAGATTTTTTTTTAACAGAATTACGTTATATATCTGTCACAATAGTTTTTTTCATTTTGAAGAAAAAAAATTTACTGTAATTAACGAAATTGCCACAATTTTTCTGATATGAGATTCACATAATTTCTCACTACTGACAATTCACATTGGTTAGGATACATGCATGTACTTTAGTATACTTTTTGTTCATTTACAATTAGGTGGGCCTGTAGTCAAGCATAAACTTGTATTAATTTTCGAATTATATATACCAAAAAGCGAAAAAGATTTCTGTAACACAATATCGTCTCAATATTATTTATCCCACTTCTATGTGTAACGGCCGGTTTCTGAAAGGCTGATCAACTAAAAAATTAAGAAATTCAGTGTCAAATCTATTGTCAAACGTCAATTTGGTTGCAGAAAGCATGATTATTCATAAATTATTCGCTAATCAACGTTTCAGAAACTCGAATTGACTTCATAGAACTTTCACATTATTATGCTTGTTATATGAACGAAATTTTAACAAGCCTTTCAGAAACTGGGAGTAAGGATACATAATTATATTATTATATGATCGCTGTTTGTACATGGCAAATATATTTAAATATTAATAATGGGGGGCCTCGACATGGGCAAGAGAAACCAAAACAATGTTATCATTTCGTCTGTTTGTCTGTATGTTTGTGCATGCTAATCTTAGAAACGGCTTGTCAGATTTAAATGCAGTTTTTAGGATTATATTGATATAGGCTTCACTTAACATTTAGTGTTTTTTTTCGTTTAAAATGGGTTAAGAAATAAAGAAGTTCATCATCATTCATTGACTGTTAGGGAAAACGAAGTTGGCAGGGTCACCTAGTTTATTCTATAAAGAGTCCTAGGGCAAAGATATTTAGGCTTAAATTTGAATGTCAATAATAATAAAAACACTAGTCTTTAACTATATTTATGTTTGATATTAAATATTATGCTACGGTAACATAATAAAAATAATGAATTTTTAATCAAACTTTGAAATTACATAAGAACTTTACATATCTCAATTCGTATAATACGTTTTTATTAATAACAAATAACTTTAAAAAATACATTTGATATTTATTATATTTCCCTAAAACACCTATTAATAAACTGATAAAGTTGCCTTCAACTTTACTTGACTGATAAGTTTGACACCTGTCAAATATGACGTTTGTGAACAAACACAGACTAAATAGGCCGCGTTCCACTAAACGACGTCTAGTGGAACGCGGCCATAGATATACGAGATGAACACACGACGCCATTAATGATGGCTGTCACGGAATACGGATTTATTCTGACGTTTTGATTTTTAAATAAAAAAAATACTAAGATAAAGAAAATTTTACTATTAGAATGGTAATAAAGTATTATTAGCGTCATTACGTAACTACCGTTTTAATATTGATTTGCAATACAACATACTTTATCGAGTGGGCTATCAAACCATAGTCTGAATTAACTAAGCTATAATATAATATGATTTTAATTGTGAGCTATCAAGCTATAGAGTTAGAATAAGTTGAGCTATATTATTTTAATTGTCGAATTACTATTATCTACGGTGCATAAATTAGAACAACGAACCATTTTGTAACCAGAATCTTCTGTCTTGAAATTAAAAGTTCTTCATCAGTCTAAGTAAATCTCGTGTGGCTTGATAATATAACAAGCCGCACGAGATTTACTTGGACCGATGTAGATAATTTCGGATGCTTTTCGAATCCTTTCGAACGTTGCAAGCGGGTTGTTCGAACTAGTTGTACACGGCGCGCGGCGAATGAACTGTTATTCACTACGTCTGGTGTTACTAGTTTTGGAAATGTATGTTCCTTATAAATTGGGTGATTATTACAACACTTTAGACACTTCACATTGACAATTCAATATAATATGCGTGTGTTAGGAATGAGAAGGAATATGCGTAATGTTTATTTTTATGATTCTAATGTTTTTAATGCTTAATATAAACAAATTTCTAATGTATATTATATAACGATATTAACATTCTGCGTCCTGCTAATATAAACATTAAACAAATTTCATAGTCCTCTCGCGTAATTGTCTTAAAAAAGGGTACAAAGTTTTTGCTTCACGTATTATACTATGTAGATTTTTCTTTTTTATATTGAATTATATGCAAAAGGTATACATGTCAACATCCAGGTTACACGGTAAACAACACAATCAGGCATTAGGTCGCCCTATTGTACTCCTTAGTGTTAAAGTTATTGCAATAAGGGACAAAAAAAATTAAACATATCTAAGAAAGTCATGTAACAACTCTTGTCTGTATATGTGGTGGTAAATAAATGGTTTTTATTATTATAACAATATTTTTACAGAACGTGAATAAAAATATATGAATAATTCAGATTATTTTTAGATTATTGTGCACTCCATACAAAAAAATGATATTCGAAGTTGGGAATTGGAATATTTTGTTGACAAAAAAACATAAATTTAGACATTTTCTAGTAAATTTTCTTCAAGTATTTTAACTTACACGGGATACTTACGATTTGTGTATTTTATTTCAATATTTTTGGGCAAGAAAAATAATCTGTTTTCCTGGAAAATTTCATCTGAACACAATCAATAGTTTTTGCGTGAAAGAGTAACAAACATATAGATGTTAACAAACATGGATTTAGACTGCAAAAGATTATGATTAAAAACACTATTTTCCAACAAATAGGGAAGCCATTTGCGTCATCTGGCAACACAGACACTTATTACAATGCGCGTAGCAAAGCGTAAAATGTCTATAGAAGGTCGTCATGCAACTACATTTATTAAATTCCTCTAGATTGCTCATTCCTGCGACTCTATACCTTAAGTATTCTATACGTAGAGCTATTTTACAACAATTTGTTATGCTTGTTAATTGTAAATAATAACAATAAACGCTTTAGATATTAATACGTTCATATTAAGATTGACTATGACACTTGGACGTTCTTTCATTAAATATTTGGCAAGTAAATGAGTGGTCCAGATATTGACCCCCATTTTTTATGTAAATAGCCAATGATTAGATGAGCAACCTGATGGCAAGTGGTCGTAGCCTTGTGAGCAGATATAAGAGAAAATAAAGATCAAACCCTTAACTTGAGGACAAATTTATAAAAACAGAAGACAAACGGTTCGTTGCGCCATCTGATGGCAAGTGGTTTTCATCGCTCGTAAACACCAGCAAGACAAAACGCACCCTTAGTAATGTAAGGGCACAATTAAAAAAATGATATTTGAGTTTTTGGCATAAATGGGTTATATTTTTACAATATAATTATTAATGATTACAAAGGGCACAACTAAAAAAATTGGATATTTGAGTTTTTGGCATAAATGGGATATATGTATTGTATAAATATTGTAAATACATATAACCCATTTATGCCAAAAACTCAAATATCCAATTTTTTTAGTTGTGCCCTTATATTACTAAGGCATTATATTATATTTATATTTATATTACTTATATTAAAAGGCATCGTCATGCGTTGACGACCAAGAATGAAACGAGTTAGGAAAGATAGTATTACCTCACAGGCCCCAATCGAAACACTATATCCAATAGTATCTGAATTATCAAATCCTTTTCCTAGATTTTGAGTTAAGCAACTGCGATTAGTAGCATAATGGGTGACTGTTAGTGGCAAAAAAATCTTATTTCTGTGCTTTGGAGGGAGCGTTAGGCTGTCGGCCCCGGTTTTTGAGCAGTTTTAAGTCACAAAACTTTTTTACTTTTCTATCCTTAGGTTGAACACTAATCCTGTCACCAATTCGGATTAATGTAACATAGTGGACGCGTAAGTACCCTACAGTGAAGAGATACGCGTGGCCTTTGTTGGACTATTAATAGGGTAAACGCAAATAAATAGACAGGGCTTATAATAGATCAATAAAGGATATAGCCAACAGCCTTTCATAGTAAACAGGTAAGAAAGTTAAAATCTTGGTACTATTAGACAGTGGAATCACGAAGGGCAGAGGTTAGGGAAAGTGTCGGTTTGAATTATTGACTTTCAAGGGAACCTATCTGCAGCTTACGAAAGCTGAAAGTTGAGCTCCGGGAACAATAGATAATGGGATAGAAAGAGAAAGCATTATAATGGATAGATAATTGACGTTACATATTATCCATAAGGCTTAAAAAAGTTCTGTTGCTTAATATAAAATTTAACTTATTTTTTTTATTATTTAAATGTAATAAATAGAATGATGATCTATTATTTATAAATCATTATTTGTTTGTTAATTCATAACTGTAATAAGTTTCAAGTTTATTTATTTGGTAGAATTTGCGGTTAACAAAGAAATATAACCGTTTACTTTTATAATTAATATTCCAAAAATTAATTTATTTATCCTGCGTAAGTATTTGTTGATACATTTATGATCGTCAAATATGTTGTATCTACCATTGCTTCGGAAAGGTGCCTTATAAAGAGAAGAAACGTCGAAAGAATAATTTCTACACTAATTACATCAATCTGAATTACTAAGTTGAGCTTAACCGGCTCTGACTGCTTATTTCCATGCGTTCTACAAACCCTTTATATATAAGTTTTATTTTGACACGTTTCATAATGTGTTATTATTATTAACGGTATCTAATACCCCATTTCTGGGGTAATACAAATCTGTTGTCGCGGGCTTTTGGCCAAACGACAACAGAGAAATTGGTCATTATTTAATTAACTTCAATGAATAGAAATTTTCTGGTTATTGTAAATGTGTTGATTATTGTTGCTTTTTGTACAATGATAAAAATCAAAGGATGTATTTAAAATATTATATATACAATAATTAATAATTATTATTACAGGAAATATTGTCAGAATGCTTGAAGTTCTGTGAGCGAGATGCATGGAATTGTTATCTTTGATTAATGTAATTGGTTCTATCGTTTCAATTAAAGTAAGATAAATAAATATATTGTTATTTATTATATTTTATTTACGTACCAACCCTAACGAAGTATAAGTTTCGTCTTTTTACCGACATCAAAATTATTAGTTTACCGTTAGTTCTTATTCTATGTTAAAGAATTGTGACATTATCGGCGCAGAAAGTTATTTTCCAGCTCTAAGGTAGAACAACTATATAATGGTACCAATTTAGTGATAACTAAGACCTACTTCTATAAGTGGTATCCAATTTACTACATACCAAGAACTATTGACATTGCAGCAGAAACAACATTTTGCAAGTCTACTATAATAACTGGTCCGCTATTTTCTGTGCTCCGTCATGTTGGATTTAGAATAACGTCATAGAGTTAACCATGCATTGTCATCCAAACTAAATGTGCATACAAAATTTCAGCTCAATCGGTTGAAGACATCTGCTTCAAAATTGAGTTGCAAGATTCCACCCGAACAAATATACCTACAACAAATATACATACATAGCAAGTTAAATGAAAGCTTATTGAAGTGCTAAATTGTAACGTATTGTTTTTCATTTTAACGTTTTGTTTCTATAGGTAATAACTGGTTTGGCTCCAGCTGCTATTGATAAACATAAATATTAGCAGTGTAAGATGCTTTAAAAAAGTGGCTGGTCCAGAGTGGTTGAGAATAGCGAGATATAGAAAAGTGGAAGACTTTAGAGGAGGCCTTTGTCGAAGGACAAGACGTTGTTAAAAACGATTGTTTATGTTAAAAGTGTCAACCCATAACAACTAACTGTA
>DWJN01007065.1:0-10230 GCA_018248895.1 Carystus phorcus | reverse complement strand
CTAATAATATAAAGCTGAAGTTTGTTTGAACGGGCGAATCTCAGGAACTACTAAACCGAAATTGAAAAATTACTTTAGTGTAAGATAGTCCATTTATGGAGGAAGGCTTTAGTCTATAAAACATCACTTTAAGATGCATAGGAGAGCAATCATTTATATGACAAAACAACTATTGCCGGATCAGCTACTCATATATCAAACTGGCGGATTCTAACCTTTAACTAACTTCATCTAATTTATTGCACACAAAAAATTTCATCAAAATTTCAAAATTGGTCGAAACGTTTAAGATTTTAGTGACATACACACAGACAATAATTTCATACAAAGATACGTACCAATAAATATACCCACCGCATATGTACCTACGCTAGCAACCATAATATTAAACTCCTTAATAAGCAAAACCATAAAAATGCAGAACTGTCAAAGTTAATTTGTTGAGCGGGGCTATATCCATTTATATTATACAGACACGACGAAACGGCAAACAGTTTCTCGGCCATTTTTTTTTGCTGTCCGTACACTGGCAGAATAAATCAGCTTCGAGATAAATCAGTCGCGTATTCTCGAGATAGCCATTGTAGCGTCGGCAAGAAAGTTGTACCAATAAACGCTCAAACTTGTTTGGTAAATAGAAGTTTTGAAAGAGTAGCGTTCGCAAAAATGTTGCGTTCTTTTAACAGACAGCGTCTTTCGATATTGTTAACGGATTTTTTATAAAACATTGTTATTCTAGATCCAATCTAGATTAACGAGTTGGTTAAGAGTTTTGTGTAACAATACGTTTAGAGTATTTTGTATTCTTCAAAGGGAATGTAACAAAGGTTGCTACTGTAAAGAAAATTGGCGAAGATCGGAGATATTGTAATGAATCAAGCGATATGTTTTAGTTATTTTCATAATTGAAGTTATTAATAAAGCAGAAATCTTTCTGACTAATTTAAATTTGCCTTTTTGCATATGATACAATTGCTGTCTATTTAATTCAGGCGCTTCGTAAACATGTTTATCTCATTAATAAAAATTCGCTATTATACATCTTCATAATATATATAAATTACGTGTCAAGGTGTTTGTCCGCAATGGACTCCTAAACTACTTAACCGATTTTAATCAAATTTTGCACACCGTGTCCGGTTTGATCAAACTTGAAAGATAGGATAGCTTACGTCTCAATTTATAGTCGTAATATTATTTTATTGCAAATTATTTGTTTAATATCTTACAAAGAATTAGTTCCATAAGATTCTATCAGATGGCGGTGTAAGATAATTAGTCTGCTAAATTGAGTATGTAAACCTTAGTCACAGCAACGCGTAGCCGTGTCTGCTAGTAGTGATATAGAGTTGGGTGGTAAAGCGCACTAAATTAGACGCGAGGACAAGTGTCCTCGCTTAAGTAAGTTTAAATGAACGGGAACACCGATGCCGGCAATTCGAAGTACACATAGCCCGGCGTAACGCATCTATCTTACATATCATTCGATATCAAATATATCATATCATACAATCGTCAGAGTTAAGCAACTAGGGGCGCGGTCGGTACCTTTATGGGTGACCGCTAATGGCAAAAATTTCTTGAATGTTCCTATGACTCCCCTCTCACAAAATAACTTATTTAAAAAATCGCCACTAAATATACCCCACTAAGTCATGTTTACCACAGCCCATAATATTATCTCGTCAATGCAGTAGTAAAACGCCATCACGTCAAGAATTTATTAGGAAGTTAGACATCTGTTTTAAACATAAATCTCTTGGTCAATTAACGAGTTTGTATCAAATGTTTGTTTTGTTCGTCACGTAAATATAATTTATTGCCCAGTTCAGATCAGTTGTTATAAATTATTATAATATAAAGTCATATAGTGTAAACATTATAACCTACCCACTTATTTACAACAAGACAAGGCAGAATAAAAACACCAATCATATAATTCTCTTTTAACTACATAAATTAATGGTTAAATATTATAATATTATACCAATATGGTTTCACAAACTTTATTGTATAACTTCAATGTAGTGTGTTAATGTTGATTAGATGTTCCAATCTAAGTGTGAAGGTTGTTATTATAGGAAATATCATCAGACAGCCAAGAGACAATAGAGAGCACGCAAATCACACTGTGTTAGCTAATAAACTATTAATACGTGAAGAAAAAACCTTCGCACCGCATTTTAGAATAACACATGCACGTAGGCGTGTGAGATTTGTCATAGCCAAGGTTTACATAGAGAAGTGCAAAAGCTACTTTTTTTGTACTCGCAATATATACAAAAAAAAACATTGAATACTACTACTTAATCTATCTATACGTCTAATATAACTGTAATTGATTGCAAATAATGATTTTTCATTTTGTCTGTATGTTTGTACACGCTAACCTCAAAAACGCCTTATCCAATTTGAATGCAGTTTTTAGGTTTATATTGTGATGGGCTTTTCTTAAGATTTAGTGTTTTCTTTTATTAAAATTCCTTAACAAATGAAGAAGTCATGTCGATTTATGTCAATCATTCATTGACTGTTAGACGAAACGAACCTTTGATAAAATGAATTATGATGAAACTTCAGTCGCAGAGGCGGGTCTCAAGTTTAATTTATTTAACCGACTATCAAATAGAAACGACTTATCTACTAGGACGATGCCTAAACTGAAGAACCTCGTGACGCAATAATCGCCTTCCGAAGCACCGATCGAAGTGCTTCTGGTTCTGGGTTTGATTCACAGTGAGGCAGAAATTTTAATAATGACTTTATATGTATTTCTATTCTCGGACTGAATACATGTATGTGTCGTTATCTTTCTGTGTTATTATTAGCTCCATCAACAATGGGTAAATCCTATTTAGCTATAGCTCAACACTTATAAGTGTCAATGAAGAAAAAGAATAAAAAAAAAAGGTAACCCTTTGGGGATACATGACAAGAGATTCTGCAAGATGTTCAAATAACTACTCCAAGGGATGGTCTACTATTTTTCACTTACACAGTATAAAGATATTTTTCTACATAACCTAAGTTAATGCTTGACCCAACTAATGGTCAGTGGTATTTTTGTCCTATTCACATTAACACAGTAAAAGTCTATTCACCCTTGACTTGAAGAGACACCGGCAAGATATCCCAGACCGTCGCAGGACGTAGTTAGAAAACAATTTACCAAATTGATAAAATCACTTGTCCTTCTTTAGGGAAATCCACTCTATAGATTGGTATTTTACTATCTTTCTACAGAATATTTAATAGTATTACTTAGTAATAGTACATTTATCTCAAGTTTTTGGCAATTCTCCGTTTCGACCTTGTCCCTGCGACATATATTATTAGAAGTAGTTTTTAACTTAAAGATGATTATTTGTATTCCGACAGTGTCTTGCATTGAACATGTTATGTAGCACTAGACTACCTACCTATAATATGTCATTCACATACTTTGACTTTTATACGCACAGGTATTTTTTTGTTTCCAATGTACACAAGTTATCGTGACAGTATTAAAAATAGAAACTGCTTGTGGTTACGGTAGCGTGTATTTAGAAATTGCAGTAATTTCTTTAAATATGGTTTACAAGCAAAATTGCTATGATACTAATAGCACACCTACTTCTCAAATTTAATGTAGTAATATACAATCCTACAAGTTTAACTATAATTTTAAGAAAGAGATATATTAATAATGTTTCTCCGTGTAAGTAGAAAAATACTAATTTTGTCAGATAAATTGGTTTATACCTTGATACCAAGCACAAAAAATTAAGATGACCCTGAACATTTAATTATATTCAGCTTTTATTTGTCCTCTAAAAACATAATAAGCATATTTATTAATTATAAATTGACTACTATTAAAAAAAAGACACCTTGACTTAGGTGTGAGTTATTTTGCCTGAGAACCGAGGAGTCCCGGGTTCAGACCGGCTGTAGCAAGCATTTACGTGACAGATAAACTGACATTAGTGATGTGTTATTTGTGTTGTTCATGTCACCCACGACAAGGAATCCTAATGCTTGGCATAAGTGTAAGCTATTATTGTTTAGGAATCCTAAACAAACAATTTCAACTATAGACCGTTATTTTTAAATAACTTTAGGTTATTATGTGTAATGTCAAATACCAAGAATATAACACTAATACTATATAAGAGGATATAAGTATTGAAATAAAAAATATATATTGTTTCCATGAAATTTATTCACTATTTCAATCAAATTATAAGTATTCAACAAACAATAAAAAACGTACAAAATTATGGCAGTGAGTATTAGAGAATAACGAGCAACAATAGAAGTGCAAGACAAGAACCGTCTCACATTCTTATGGCAACTATATTTCTAATATTAGTTACGAGTAATCGATTATTAGGCTCGATCAAATCGAGAACTCGTTAGAGAGAACGTTGTCGATAGGTCATTTATCTCCTAGCGGGCTTGGGGATGGAGTCTCCTTCTGGGTGGAAGCCGGACTCGTCAGCGAAGTAGTTGATGTTCTCAACCTTACCCTCAGCGTCGGTGTACGAGTATGAGCCGCGGACGACAACTACTTTGTGGGGCTTGTTCTCCTCATCAAGTGCCTCTTTTACTTCACCGGTCTCGGAGCGGACGATTCCATTGTCGGTCTCAAAACTGCAAGCAAATTATATATCATTCACCTTTTTTGTTAATCACTAGTTAACCGGCCACTTCGTTTCGCCCAAGTCAAAGAATGCTTGACATAAACTGACATAATTTCTTTATTTGTTAACCGATTTAAATGAAAAAAATACTAAATATTAAATAAAGCCAATATAATATAACAATATAATCCTAAAAACTGCATTTAAATCGGATAAGCCGTTTCTGAGATTAGCGTGCACAAACATACAAAATGAAAAATACAGAAAGTACTGTCTTTCAAGATTCTAGTCGGAACACGACGAATCGTTTGGCGACTGACTCAAGAGGTTGGTAGCCCGGCAGTCTACATTATAATCAATAGGGATATTTTAATCGACCGGCAATTCCAGTTCATCGCATGCATAATAAATGGCGATGCAAACCTAAATCTTTTAGTATTGTTATATTACTTAACGACCCGTGTGGCACATCGATCACCATACCGGACTGCCGTTCAAAGTGTCCTGGGTTCGATTTCCAGCAGGGCAGAAATTTTAATTGAAATCTGGGCGTATGTGTCGTTGTCAGTCTATTGCACCCAACCATAACACTGGGAATCCTAGCGTGGGGTTATAAGTGTGTAGCGTAATTTATTAACTAGCAAGCAGCTAAAAGCCCTTCACAAAATGCAAAAGGACGATTCTAAATCTGTGCGATATTAAGCCTGGGTACTCTTAAAATATAGGTATTCTACTTGCTCATTTAAAACCCGAGCACGCTTCACTGTGCCAAATTCGTTATTTTCTATTTGTTAGTGATATCAAAGAATCAATCAATCTAAATCCATCCCTAGGGAAAATTTACATTTAGTTATATATTTAGTAACAAAAATAATTCAACTTTTAATATTTGACAATTCACACAATAACAAACCTATTTGCCTGCCTGAAACGTACTTAGTTCCCTCGCTGTGCGGGAAAGTTAGAACCTTTCAGCCTAGTTTTGGCCTACGGTCAGATGAAAATTTAATTCGGAATATGAATGAATAGAGTTAATACATACCCGTAGTTGTATCCTCCTTCGGGACTCTGGTTGAACTCCGAGCGGAGGACTTGGGGAACTTCCGCGGCGAAAGCGATTGCCACAAGGGCGAGGACTACAATGATCTGTAATGATAAAACTCAATAATTAAAATATCGTTCAGTTTACATTATTCTCAAAAATAGAAAGACGTTGACGGAAACGTACCATCTTCATGGTTGATTGGTTTGGTTTGAATGCGTTGCTACCTGATGAGCGACTGATGCTCAATGGCTTGAATCATATTCTTTTATACATTTTTCCCGGCTCCGCAACCTAACGTAATGTCAAATGGCACCAAACATACGATGTCGATATTCGGGCTGTCCGGATTCGGTCACCTATGATCACAACGACTGTGCTTGTGTTTACAGTGATCTGCTTGACATATTCGAGCGTGTGTGCGCGCACATGCGCTTGCGCAGCGATTTGAAGGTTTTATTAAAAAATGTTTACTTAGTAATGTGTTAGAAATTTTTAAAGACTTAAACGAATAGATTTTATTAGGCCAAGGTATCTAAGTGGCGGCAATTTTTTTAAATTCAGGAGATCACCATTCATCTTTTCCATATTCATTTAAGTTTAACGTAATTTTTATTTAACATTCCTTATAAATAATAAGTAGTTTTTACATACATCTTTGATGAAATATTATTTGAAAAGCTTAGTGTATCAAGTACAAACTTTTATTAATTAGCCCTCGACTTTCATTGTTTGCTCATGTAAATTGTTATGTTCTCTTATTTACCTGGTCATTGGGAAGAATTGAACGCGAATATTGTTATAATCAAAGCAGCACGGGAGCATCCTACCAGATGGAATGTCGGGCGATCTAGAATATTCTACAACAGGACTAGAGGTCAAATTTCATCAAATTTTGCGTTTTCATATTATACAACAACTAATATTTTTTATCAATTTCTTTTTATTCATTATAATTTGGAACATATCTTGTTTTTCGTTATCAATAACAGAAGTATTTGGTAATTTTGATTAGTTAAGTATGATTTTGAATTTAAATAGCCTGAACTTAATTAGTTTTTATTTATAAAGAAATTATTTATAAAGAAATATTATATGGACCTATTTATCTAGATCTATAAATGATTCTAATTACTAAGTATTCAGATGTACCTATCTAAACTTACAGTGTAATGTTTGTTTACTAAATTTAACTATCTGCGTAAAATGATTGTCGACGTCCCGAAAAAAGAAGTTGTTAAGTCGGGCGATTCAGTGAGCATCACAGTTTTAGGCAATAAACCGATAAAGACAATAATATAGAGAGATCATGAGAAGTCAGCGTGACCACATAAAGACGGCTGAGTCCAGTACTTAAGCTCAAGGACTATAAACATCAGTACAATTCGAGACTTCAGATGAACTGGTTTTCCAACATGACTTCCCGAACTGTTTAAATAATATCAATTTGTTTTTAAAAGATAAACTAGCTAAACAAGACATCTCTACCACCGTGGACTTCGACGGGACTTCAGGACTTCGACGTAGTGACATTAACCCATTTATTCGTATAAAGGTAGATTGAGCCCCAGCAAATAGTATTTTGACGCTGATGTTTCCATTACTAGAAGGAAGGAATTTCTATCCATGTCTAAAGGTGCTAAATAAACTAATAATACACTAATTTAGTACATACTAGACCATGTGTTTAGTGTAAAAAAAAGTACTTAATAAATTTTACATACTGACTTTATAATTATACAAGTAATAAAATTCACAAATTAGAAATTCATATTAAGAGATAATGTTGAGTATAACTTGCTTTTAATATTCAATCTGATGACCATTTAGCTATAGAAATATTTAAATTAGTAAAGGCTATTTAATTTAAATATAAAGAAATATTATACCTATCACAATAATATTCGAATCTATTAAGGCTACAAACATTTTTATTTTATAAACAATTATTTTTAGGATTTATTTCAGGTTTAGAAAATGTAATATGGTATGAACTTGGGTATATAGATAAATTTAAACCGCCCAGCTAACGGAACTCGTAACGAGAGTTCAAGTTAGGAACAAAACTACATTACGCGTGTTTAATTTGCACTGTATAGATTTTTACATACTCTTCTTTTACGTTTACATAAGAACGAGGTTTTATTATCAGACCAAAGATTAAAAACCACATGTATCAATTTACTCACCAAAGTAAATAACGAGTCTATCGCTCGCTGTTAAGTTGGCATTGTCGATGATGGCTTTGGTGTTGTCAAGTGGTGTGGTAATTTACCTGCCATTAATTGTCTCATCCAAACTATAACCATATTTGGGTATACAAAAAAAATATTAGATTTATTAACATACAAAAAAATACAATATACTTACTTTATTGTGCACACTAATTATTAACAACAGAAAGAAAATTACACAGAAGTAACACTATAAGGCGGTCATATCGCTTTAGTAGCGATCTCTGCCAGACAACCTTTTGAGCGAAGGACAAAGTATATGGACAAAGAAATTACTTAGATAAGATAAGGTTAATTCATAAAAAAATATTAAAATCGATACGTATCGTCTGTGTAACCATACCTAAATAATCTTTCAACTTAAACTATGAAATTTCAGACTATCTGCAAGCGTAGTTCAATTACTTTACGGTTAAGTATCCAAAATACAGTTATCACTTAACAGCGTAGGCCGAAATGCCCTATAATCCCATAGGGCAGTTTGTGGTCTGAATCAGGTAGTTCAATTATAAGTACAGCAATACACCTGGTGAACCACTTTAAAAATGACATGTTATATGTATGTATGTATATATACATATTTAATGTAGTCACTAAAGCGATAACCATTATCTTATCCTCAGAGATGACCATTGCCTTAGTGAAAGTGGCGCTGAAGAAAGGAAGGGTCGCAGGTTCTATTCTCGATCGGTACATCTACGAGATAATTCTCATGTCGACGATTTTTATGATAGGTATATTGTTTAATTCCGTACCACAGACGATTTTAGTGCAAAAGACTTGGTGACTGTAAATTTGTATTTTAAAACATGATTACATACATCTTTATATATTTACCTACTGCTAAATTGTTCGAGTGTGTTTTATTTTTCTATAAAAAAAAGCATTCATTAAATACAGGCTTTGAATGTTATTATATATGTATAAAAAGACGGCGAAGATCTCGTGGGCTATCATTATTAACTTACCTGTATGCATAATTAAAAAATACGTTGGAAAAACTTGTCCCTCGTCGGTCGCTATACATGACGCAAATAAAAGTGATGTGCCCCTAACCTTTTCAGAGGTCGAGACCGTTCTATAATTCGTGAAATTATAATTCAAGGTCAATTCGTATTTAATGGGTAATCTTCTTGCTATGCGTAGCTAATTAAATATGTTCAAAATTAGAAATATCAATGGACTGTCTAGGTGATTTACTTAGACGGATGCCTGTAGTCTGCGAATAGATAGCTAGTTGGGTCGAAGTTCGTTAATATAAAGTGGTTTTTAGTTTTTAGAGAACTATGTATATGAAAAAAAAATGTAAAATTGGTAGCAAATCAAAAAGTCACATGCGCTCGATACGGAGGTTTAATAGAGAAGAACATTACAAAGACAAAAGGACACAGATAATTTAAATAGATTGCATAGAGGTAAAACAACAAGTATATAGATAAACAATTATAATTTAATGTTTTCAACACTGTATAATACATATGCACTTTTTTGCACACCACAATCATATCAAACCTCTCTGATATATAGCCCCGTATAAGTAGTTATACGTTACAACAACACGACTATTGCACTGTTATAACAGTACTAAATTTACTAAAGTTTTTAATTTATTAAAGGTTTTGAAAACGCTGTTTTTAAGATAATACTATTAGTTTTAAAAGAAGATATATAAGAAACACTAGAGTACTATAAGGTCCCAAACAGCTGACATTTTATATATTTTAAACTATGACCATAATCATATCTGTTTTATATACATCTATATTCTATCTTTCTTATCTTTTCCTTATTATTATATTCTTCGTCGACCTTTTATTAGCCAGTTACTTAAAACAGATATCATTTTATATATAAACACAAGGAAGTAGACAAAGGATCTACATATTGGGAATGATGACCGTTTGTAAAAAGCGCTAGTAATAGGAAACGATTCTTAGATTCTCTGTACGAAATCACTTGAGGATTCCAACCCTGGCTTGGTCGGTACCGTTCCAAATCCAAGATAACTTTTTTTATACATAAAGCGAAATAATAAAATACTTGATATATTTTACGATCTAGGTTTAGGAATATAAAAAGGCTGTTATGTAATTTAATGTTCACATTAAAACTGCTACGAAGAGTGTATCCTATGGCGAATAGAGATTATTAGAAAGCCACCACTATGAACTATTTGCTTATGGTCTAAGATCCGAATCTAAATCGAAACGTACCGGTTTGATAAGAGAATCAAATTAATTTTATAAATAATTTTTTATATTAGAAAATAAATTAATAATGGGTAGACAGCAGAAATCCTGGACAGAATATTTTTAATTATTTTTTGAAAAAT
>DWJN01007064.1:0-10232 GCA_018248895.1 Carystus phorcus | reverse complement strand
AGGCTTGATATAAGGGATGAAAGTTTGTATGAAAAATCTAAACCACTTAACTGATTGTTATGAATTTTGTCATAAAATAGTCCATAACCCAGGGACACACATAAGCTATTCTATTTTCAAAAATCAACCCTAAATAGCTGAAATAGGGGATAAAACTTAATTATTAGTATATATTATATATTTTTATAGCATTAGTAGATAAATGAGAAGACGAGCCAACGGTATATATAGATATCAGATAAGTAGATAGAGATAAGGTAACATTGTAGTAGTATAAGATTGGTTTTTGAAAAGAAATAGTAATACAATATATCAATTTTTTTATTTCTGTCTCCAATTACACTATTTATAACTTAAGAATTACTGTATCAATTAATATGATTTTTGAACTTTTGGATTCGTCTTTTTAAGTTTCTCTAAAACCTATAAACACATCAATTAAACATTTATAATAGTTGTATATTTTATTGCCACGTCATGTACGTCATATAAAAGTGAATAATATAAATTAAACACTAAACACTTCGCCGTAACGCCGCATGAGAGCCACTTATATATAACTTTAAATAAACCAGAATCTATAGTGTAAAAATCCTTCTTCGACGTAAGTGCTGTAAGTGCTAAATGGTGTTCCGTGGTTAAATATTAAGGGAGTTCAATGAACCTCTGAATGTCTAAGTGTCAAACATTTAATGGCTGTATTTAATGATAGTACAAAACAACATATCAAAATAATATAATTGTTTATAGTCAAATCAAATCAAGTAATTTGTTCGAATTAGGTTTTTAAAAACACTTTTCGATAGTCAACTACGCCATCGCTTCAACACCCTACGATGAGTGGGCCTAGTAGAAGAAGCGGCAAGAAACTCCCAAGATGCTTTTTTTCCAACTCACAGTTACAGGCACAAACAGTGTTACACATCGGGGTGTTACTCAAGGGGCATAACTCACTACTACTACTTATATCAAACTCAAGTCCAAGCATTCCTGTCATTAAAATAATGCAATAATTATAATAAAAAAAAGATACAAAATGAGTATATTCAAAGGAAGTCTGAAAGTAGCACCAGCGGAGCTGACGAAGGACAGAGATGAATAGAAGAAGACATACTGCACCGACCCCCAAGTAATGAGATAAGGACAGGGAGATGACTTATAATTTAAAACTTGTTATAACATCCCAAGTATATTATTCAGTTCAAAATTGTATGACAACCGCACCGTTCCTAATGCACAAAGTATCTCTTACGTCATGAGTCTAACAACTTGCACAAATAACCGTAATGCTACTAATGCACATTTCTAACCGGAGCGTAACTTAAATTTTGAAATTGAATACGTACTTAATTCGTTTGTTTTCGCCGGTGCGGCGCACTGAACAAAAGAATGAGGTTTTGCAGCAATAAGATATATTGCAGTTAGGTTTAAATATTTGTTGTTCTCATAAGAGCTGTGTGCGCAGCGGAACTTAAGCATCTACGTCGTCTAACAATTGTTTTTGGAGAACAATCACAAGTAATGAAATAGACCGGTGACCAGTTTCAAATTAATTAATTTTTTCTTGTATTCATTTATTTATTAGTTTAAAAGACTCAAAGCAACTGCGGTCGCAGTCGGTACCTGGATGGGTGACGACTAGTGGCAAAAATTTCTTGAGCGTTTCCGTGCTTCGGAGGGCACGTTAAGACGTCGGTCTCGGTTGCTATGAACATAGCAGTCGTTAAGCCATGTCGGAGGCCTTCGGGTGTTTAAAAACTTCCGACAGTTGGGTTGGCCACTAACCCCTCCACCAATCCGCATTGGAGCAGCGTGGTGGAGTATGCTCTAGACCTCCTCAGTATTGAGGAGAGACTCGTGCTCAGTAGTGGGTCATAATGGGTTGAAGGCAGGCAGTTAATTATATGAACCGGGTTTAAATATAATAGAATAGAATAACTTTATTTTGTCGCCAAAGTTACAAAAAACACAAAATGAAATTTAAAAAGAAAAATAAAAAAAAACATGTAGTGCTTATTTGTCTACTGCACAGTATTCAGCGACGAAAAAGGTTCACCCTCAGCTTATGTCCTGTGTCGCTGACAACCCATGACTGCTGGTTTTCAGTGTGAACCTATTTCTCGCGAAGTTCGAACAAGTGACAAGTGACAGAACGTCTTTAGTATCGAAATCGACTTTAGTAGACCTTTATTCGCACGTACAGCGACGCTGGTTGACTCAAATGTTCCCGCGGCCGCTCATAACACTTAGATGTTCTAAATATCGTCGCCCGGTAAGGAAGGTCACGTTTCTATGCGCAGCGCGAACCTACACAGTAAATTAAGATGGCAGATAAACCTAATCTTATTTACAACAGAGATAACTTTTAATTATTTTATGTTATCGCTCGATGACTCTATTCTGTGTGTGTCTATCAGTGTAATTAAACGTCTGAAGCTAAACATGTTAATTGAAACTAGCGTTTACATGTGGTTTGTTCGCGGAAGACAAAGTACCGAACAGTATATATTTGGCCGTAACCAACCTATGCGGGACGTATATTTTTCAATTCTAGTCATTAATCTTTTTTTTTTATAGATATTCGTGTAGCCGTTATGTTGTGATTAAACAACCAATATCTATATAAACTTTCGTATTTATGTTATTGAGATAGAATATGAGGAAGAGATATTAGTAAACTTGGTGGTAAGCGATTAGGTTCATCGGCATGTTACTAAGTTTGTTGTAAAATCAGACTATATTAAGCATATAAAACGTTGGGATTTTTTATGTAAATTAGCGACAAATGAGAAGTCGTGTAACCTAAATGCGAATAGCGCATACCTCCCATTGACGTCCGTAGCACCTAAAACATCACTGATATTTGCGGCAACAAAGAATCGAACCTCATTAATGTTTTTTGGCTATATCCACAACGACTGAAGACGTGGAAATGTCACGATCGATGTTAGGATGTTGGTTGGCGGGTATAGTAACCTACCACCATGCGTGAATATCATCGTTAAACTAGGTAAATTCAAATTCAAATTCATTTATTCATGTAAGTATTATTTCAATACACTTATGCACGTCATTTGATTCTACCACCGTTTCGGAAAGGTGCTTTTACATCGAGGAGAAGAAACGGCTCACACTCAACAAATTGTTTACATTGGATGACTAAATATGATAGTGAACTTTATCCTGAACATTACAATGAAGATATTTTAATATACACTTGACAGCTATGTAGGTAACATTATATTACTGTCAATTTATTTAAAACATAAAATATTTTTATTAGCTTCGATGGTATGTATGTAACAGAATCTTTGAAAGCGATTTTGGCTGACTTGGAAATGTAGAATAAATTTGAATTTTTGCATACCTATCAAAGATCGATGACAACGCAATATTATAAAAAAAAAACTTAGAAATATGCTTTTATAAAAAAAAGAACTACTTAAAAAGTAAAACTTATTGTTTTAAAATTTGAATTAAGAATATTGTAAATAAGGACAACATGATATAAATCCTTATCCAAATGAATAAGTTATATATCCCAGGCACTTAGTTTTGAACATAATCGCCATTGACAGTATTTAATTTAACTTCAACCAATATGTAAACAACGTTTGCCGGCTCAGCTAGATCCAAATATAGTGAAGACTCGTTTAAACGAACTTATAACACTTATTTGCAATCGTGCGAATTATCAAACACTATCAAATATGTATGTGTTTAACTGCGTAATTGCATCTGCGCATACACCGATATGCATATTGGGATCACTATTCTACATGTTTCGTTATTGTTTTATACAGCTATTACTGTACTGCATTGTGTCGCATCACGTCCTCTGCACTTAAAAATGTCAAAGCGTAAGAGAGTAGTGTTATCGCTTACAGATAAAGTAAATATTATTGATTCATTAAAGGAGCGACTGGTCGTGAGTTAACTGATAAGTAATGAGTAGTTAGTAGTAGTTACTTCCAGGATAAGTTAAACTGGGAAAAATACCAATTCAATTTTGAAATCAACCAGTAAATTAGGCAGTGAAACGAGCGTAAACATCAAAAGTTATGAAGAAACTGAAGAGTGAAGTTTTGGAAGAAGTATACCGTTAGTATTTACAATAACGATCTACTGGGCATCCGACATCTGGTAATTTGCTCTGTGAAAAAGTATTAGAGTTAAATAAAAAATTCGATGGTGAGAAAACGTTTGCGGCAAGTAACGGATGGTTGTATTCAAATCTTAGATTCAAATCTTATTACGAAATTCGCAGATTGAAAAAATATCGGCGGATGCAGAAAAGTCTCGTAAAAATAATTTTTATGACAATTTGGACGATAATGACTAAAACTAAGATTTTGTTCATAACACTGATGAAACCGGATTAAATTCAATGTTATGACATGTAAAAAGAAGTTCAAACCAAATTGGTACACAAGGAAATGGCTTGTCTTTATAGGATAATTCGTTATATGTATCTCTAAATTTTGCAGTTTAAATGTGACTTAATTGCTACAACGAATGGATTAAAGTACTATAGGAACACTAAAACGATCTTATAAGAAACAACTTTTACGTAAATTGTGAAGTTGTGTTACTTGGGATTTGTACTAAAACTAGAAAATACAAGTTTAATAGCCCATAGCCGTAGTTCTATTTAGAAGGATATAAACAAGCTACTATACATACGTGCCAGGAATATGAAGCTGATCATATGAAAGAGTGGCTTATTTGTACAATAATAATGAAGGTTTTCAGGTCATGTCGGATAATGGAAATTGTTTAAAACATATTGCAGACAATTGAATAGCAGGAAATAGGAGAAGATGAAATAGAAGGAAACGTGAATACAGGAAATTATGCAGTGCATACTAATGCGGAAGCGTTTCAAGCTCTGGAAACAACTTAAAAATTGTACGGAAAACAAATGCAGTATGATACTGTGAAATTACTACAATTATGTTCGGGTTTGTTTCGGTCCATAGCATTAGATAAATATAAAATTCGCAGAGACGTCGAGTAAAATACCGTGACTGACTAAGACGAATATTAAACATTGAAGATAGTACCGAGGTATCTTCTTGATTACACTCGCTTTATACATGTATCGGCTACATTATAATTGACACGTATGGGCATATTTGCAATCGTATAATCCAATTGTCTTAAACATTTACTTTTAAACAACTGTGTGATACCTAAGCGTTCACTATATCAATGTCAGCTCGGAGACGCCATGCGTTTTCCGCGGAAGTATCCTATGGCACAAGATTCGTGTATTTAGCGAACTATAATCTACTGTGATAGTGTTCGTAGATCGGCGATCATATTATAATAATAATGAGTATTTTCCCAATGGCCGAAATTTGACCATAAACATCACTGAAACTTCGAGGAATACATGAATTTACAATTTTAAACACTTTTTGTACTGTTTTATAATTATGAATTTTATATCGGAGATCATGTACTTTTTTATGTAGTTAAAATCAAAATAATGAAGCTATGAAACACAACAATGAAGCTATGGAATACAGAAACAGTAAAAGCTGTAAAATAAAAAGTGACCTGAAAAGAATAAACAAGACCAAATATTTGTTAAATAATATTTAATATATAACTAACTTTTGACATAGTTTAATGATCGATACATACAAACCGAATAGTAAATTGTAATGAATATAGCGACTGAACAGTCGAGATCCGCTTTATTAGGTAGATTTGAGATGATCTAGATTTATAGTCGACCAGACTGTTAAAATCATTATTTTCCGGACGTCCTTACTGATCATAGGGAAATGTGATAAAAATCAATCATATATCATATGTGATAAAATTATTTTGTTCCACATTACTAACCTAACTGGCGTTTTTATCTCGTAAGATCGTTAGCATTCAAATAGATAATGTCTAATGCTGGTTATCAGCTATACAAATTTCTTGCCTTTCTGAGAATCGGGGTGTATTGACTGGGATATTCCAAGTCAATGTGCCTACATATATACATATTGTGTTTTTAAGAAACAATGTAGACAAAATTTGAGTGTTAACTCAATATGAACTCTTGGATTTTTATTTGACCCTTTGTTATATTTTTTTCTTTATATTCATGAAGTCGCTAACATACTTTATTTTGTAACATCAATATGCGATGTTTGTTACAAATTGAGACATTTGATTTGCCATCGTTAATATAGTTTGTAACTTACTACGATTTGACAGTGTGGGGCTAATATAATTATATTAGCCAAACATTAAAATTATACAATTTCTACGTTACTTATGAGCATTAACAAAAAGGATCAATTATCTGTTCCCGGAAGGGTAAAGATAAAAGGATTTGCTCCAATAGCATAAAGTAATATTCAATGAAGATTATCGCAGAAGTCGCTACTTAGGTACGCTAAACGGAATATTTTGTTTCAGCGAATGTTGGCAATTTTTCATAAATGGAACACAACATGGATGTTTGTATGGTTATCAATTACATAGTATGATTATCAAAATCAATCGGATCGACGCACGCTGCCTAGACTTTTGTATTTATATCGTTGCTAGGTCGTTTCAATGCCTGAATTCTCGTGATTACCTATTCTATTATTATTTACGAAGCCATAGCGAATAAGTGCTGAAATGAATTTCATTATTACCCTGTTCACTTTTCACCGCTGGTCGGTCATATTTTAAGAAAGCTATGCTTTATAAAAAACTTGCATTCAAAAATGTTCCCTTTCACTTATTTACTCTCGACGAGGCTGCGAGCAGGTTGGGTCAAGTATTTTCGAATTTATAGTAGGCTAGCGAACCGCCCTCGTTACGATTCGGTAAAAATTTTACATAAAGAATAATTTTAAATTTTTCATGAAAACACATGAGACGTATTGGTAATCCAAAGCTGGCATAGACCAACTTTCAAAACCTACAGTGCCAGCCTTTCGGTATCGTTCATAACATTTTGATTTCTTTAAATAGTTATTGAGCTTTGCTCCTGCGCGTTACTTATAATCTTATGGCTGCCATACGTGTTACAGTATAGATGTCTCGACTTACGCAAGTATACTGTAACGTGTGCTGGAAGATAATCACGTGTGCAAGTTCTTTATAAAGTTCCAATTTTCAATTCTCAACTTGTGCAAACTTGCCTTTGTGTTAGTTTACATAAACGTGTTTGGCATTGCGCATAAGTTTCAGTATTGTTTCAGCCCCTTACACGTGTGTACGTCGTTTTCACGCCACTCAACAAACTGACGTGCGAATAATGGTCTTTTTTCTATATGCCGTTTTAGTCCATATAGTTCGGTTTCTCTTGTGAGTTTTCGGTTTTAAAAAAGCCATCTTATACCATTGCGTAAAAACAGCATAAAACCCAGTAGCCCACCTTTAAGAAAATATATTTTAGTTCTCACTGCATGTACGACACGGTTGTACAAATATCACTGAAATGATATTTGTGCAAGCATGCTTGAGCCGTTTGTGGTCACCTCCGAAATACATGTACTTGCGCAAGAATATCGTTACTTGTATGGTCGGTATTAATATCTCTTACACGACACGTACTAATTAACTTACGATAAAAAAAAAAAAAATGTCCATTACACGCTTATAGTTATGAAGTTAAATATATCTTAATGCGGACTTTATGTGGATATTTTAAGTTCTACAATATTTCTAAACAAACCATTTACCTCGTACTATTTTGTATTACCTCGTACTGCTGAAGCATTGTTCGTAAAAACATAAAATTCGACCCCGTTTTTTCACAAATTCGGTAACCAGAAAAATCTATTTCATTTTATGGGATAATATGTAGCCTATATCACTCCTAATATTCCATTCTTCACATTGACGAAAAAATTTTCATGGTCGGATCAGTATTTCCGAAGATTACCCCCTTACAAACCAACAAATAACCAAATAATGTCAGAACTTTTTATAATATTAGTAAAATGTACAATATAAATTCTCTGTTGGTAAACTTCAAGTTAAATTATGTTTTATACTATCTACATAATGTAATTTAAAGTACGTAGGTGGAATTTATATCAGTTTATTTTGTTTTTAAAGCCTACCGTACATTATTTTAACGTCAAGGTTTAAAAATGGTGGAATGCCATTAGACATTCAATCCGTCCAATGTGTAACGATTGTAAAACATGTAATTGCTATTTATCAACCTAAATTATTATTTGTTACAGGTGGAGTTTTTCACTCTTTAAAAGAGGGTATAGAAATGGGCTTACCATAAATGATTTATGGCGCGCTCGAAGTCAGGACCATTCAGGTAGACTAGGTGATCGTCTGGAGGAAGCATGGGAGAAAGAATTAGAAGAAGCCGATAGAAATGCCACCAAACCTTCTCTAACCAAAGCTATTATTAGGTCATTCTGGTTAGAATACATGATATGCGGGATACTAGTTGGTTTTCTATTTATTGTCTTATGGTATGTCAATATATGTGTATAACATTAACCATAATCTCAGGTGTTTGTAAAAATGTACGATAAAAAATATATTTGCAGGCCTCTCATTCCATACACGCTAGCGTTATTCATCGGTTACTTTTCTGGAGAAAAAACACATGAAACATACAAGAACGCACATATTTACAATTTTGTATTAAATTTATTAAGCGTGATTACATCGTTGATGTTTAATCACACACAGTTATCACAAGGATGCGTCGGAATGAGGGTTAGAATCGCTAGTTGTTCGCTACTTTATAGGAAAGTAAGTATTTTTTTTTTAATTTATCTAATATTTTAAGTTTCAATATCGCTTTTGATGTTGAAAGTAAATTCAACACGTAATGTAATCCGATCTACTCTGATCATATTTAACAAGTTACTTTAACAATTCAGTCACGAAGGCAACAAATGAGGTGCTCCACCTAAATCCTAGGGAATAATATATTATGTAGTTGTCTTTAAATAGGACTAGACTGGACTCTACTAATATATGTGCCTAATGAGCTAACGATAATTACTATTTTTCGTCGTTCTACTACTATTACTACTACTACTCGTATTATTTTCGACGTTCATAATATGGTACAGAGAAGTACCAAAATACCTCATAGCAAAAACCGATGTTCTAAAATTAAAGTAATTCACACAAAAACATTGGAATATCAAGTTCCTAATTTATATTTTTAATTTTGTAACTAGTTTTCTTTTTCAGTTGTATTTTTACCTACTATGTAGATACATAAAAAAGAAGTAAAATATTGTTTTGAAATCCATATTTAATTTAAATAGGTGTAATGTTTGATAGCCGTGCGTTTGTAAGACGTCATTTTTAAGTATATACGAAATTTGTGTATTAGAATATTCGGTGAATAACGACAATGTCAAAAAAATATTTGAAACACGAAATGTCGACGATTTGGTCCTTCAGGTCCAAAAAGTTGAGTTCTTATTAAGTTGGAATCTCTGAATGTTGAATTCCCTTTAAGTTGAATTTGGTTGCCGTAATAAACAATCGGAAAAATGTATTACTTACATCTTATGTTGCAAAAAACTTATTTCAGATTCTCCGACTGAACAGAACCGGTATAAGTAAAACTGAGCCGGGACAAGTGATCAATCTTATGTCCAATGATGTTCAGCGGTTCGACCTGGCCGCACTCTTTCTGAATTACATGTGGGTAATGCCCATCGTAGTACCTGTGGTATCATATTTGATATGGCAACACATAGCTTACGCTACTTTTGCGGCTCTGGCTGTCATATGTATACAAACTGTAATTATACAAGGTGAGTGATTATCATTGAAATATTATTACATACACTCGGTCACTGATTTGTTGGAAAAAAATCCTCTACTCTTTTAGACATTTATAGCTCTCTGCCATCAACGAAATGCTGTTAATGTTTCGGGAACGCGTTTTTCCCTACAGTTTACACAATTTGTCTCCATGATTTCATTTCTCCGCTAAGTAAAACAGTTCAATAAGGTGTGATTATTAAAGTTTTACTATAATCTTTTTTATTATGACAATTGTAATCTATGTTAATGACTACTTGATTCTAATTGGATCTGCCTAGCAACAAATCAACAGGTGCATAAAACTTTTGTCGTGTTATCAAGAGGTTTATATTTTTATGTTTCATTTTGTAATCTTTATTATTAACAAAGCTAGTTAATACCATTATTGCTGTATGGTTTTGGTAGTAATTTTTGTTTACACGCATAGTCAGGTATACCCCAATATATAGTAACTACATTTGATGATAAGGTTG
>DWJN01007063.1:0-10232 GCA_018248895.1 Carystus phorcus | reverse complement strand
ATTTTTATGGTTATCAAAATAGTTCTAATATAATAATTTATATGGCAAAACAAAGTTTGCTGGATCATCTAGTCTACAATATATATGAACTATATGTAGTTTTTCGTTCTTCTAATCGACGGCAACGCCCAAGTTATACATATACATGAAGTATTACATACACATAGGTAAACATCTATAGATTATAAATCCTTTGCATTAGCTATAGCCATGAAAAGTTAGCGATCTATTACACGGCTCAACATTCATAAATTGATTATTGTCTATTTTGAAATATTACTGGTTTGAAATAAGTGCTTTTCGGTCTCAAAGTAGAATTTACTCTCACTAGTAAACAATGTAACCCGGAAATCAGTTTAAATCTTGAGAATAAATTTGTGACACAACATAAATATGTACAACATTTTACTGTCATTTTAAGTTTCTTCTTTCACCGTTTCTTTTCCTCGATGTAAAAACACCTTCCCGAAACGGTGGTAGAATCAAAAAATGACGTGCATAAATGTATTGAAATAATACCTACTTGAATAAATTATTTTGAATTTTGAATTATAACTATTTTGTATTTATTAATTGATTTTTTTATATATTTTTTATTGGGGGTACCAGTTTTCTAGCCTGGTTTATTAAATCTTCCATTCGTCAATGTCCCAGTTTGTCAAAACGTTATGTAAGTTTTCCAAGGTCATATATTTGCTTGCATTAAATCAAATTACAAAGAATGATACAATTAATAATGTTTGGATAGTGACGTGAACAATGAAATATAGTTTTATAACACAAATAGTACGTTACGCAATTACAGTTGAATATTTGAGATCGCAGGCTTGACAGCTGAATAAATAAGATCAACGGTGAATTGTTCTTCACTAAGCATTTGACCGATTATACAAGTAGTACAGTTCCGCCGGTAAAGTAAAATATATATTTTTGATAGTTTATCTTTTTATTTTACGGTAAGCCAAAATTTTTCAGATATTTTAAAAGTAAACTTGGTAATATATTTGATAAAAGTGAAACTTCCTTAACGGTGACTTAATATATAAAATACGGTGTAAAAAGGCAACGTGCGTTTTAATACCAGTTTTTTTCATATCTATACGATTATATGTATAGATATAGGTATTTATGCTTTAATTTCTAATCGTAACAATATTTAATGGTTAGGCATTTATGAAATATTTTTTTTTTGAGATTATATGATAATCATTTATGTAATACTTAACCGCCGGTGTTTACTTCAACTTACTACAATGAATCCGTGAAAACTGCATCTAATAAGTCGTTTCAGAGGTTAAAGATAACGAATACACACGTAAACAGACAAACCGACAAAAAAATATATAAATCATTATAAAGAGATTTATTGCGTTCATGATGAAACTGTTATACATTTTTTTTAATATCTTCTGCACACATCGATTCATTCTAATTTTACGATATATACATATACATAAATGTGTGTATTAAAATTTCTCAAGAAAATTAAACCACGTCAAAATTAGTTCCGTATTAAAAGGGCTGAGGGCAGAAAGAGACAGAAATAGCTACTTTGTTTTAATCCATTTATCTTCTATAAGTGCTGTCTATCGAAGGTCAGCGATCATTAACGAACTAAATTTTAGATACTCTAAATAAAGATCGGCTGCTTATATTTCACCATAGGCGAATGTTGTTAAGCCGTGTCCTTCGAGGGCTTCGAGCGATACTTCCTATACTCGATATGTTGCCGAAGATTTATATTCACCTTTTTCACTAGGAATGGAAGCCCGGCACGTCAACTACACCGGTTAAGAAGACCGACGACACACAAGTGGCGGGTCTTTTGAAGCAAATAGCGGCGCAAGGAGACAAAGTGCGGAAACTCAAGGGAGAGAAAGCTGAAAAGGGGATAATCGATGTTGAGGTATTAATATTTAGGCGTTATATATGAGTATGATATAGTACATAGTATACTGTATACAGGTTTTTTTCAAACTTACATGGGGAGTACCACATAAATTGGACCCTGTTAAGCAGAAAAGATTTAGTCAATATATTATATGAAATCGAGTTACATACATAATCTTCTAATCAAGTTTATCAGGAATGACAGAAATTCTTCCAATGAAAAGGCACTATTATATTACTTCAAAAAAATATACATATTATGTTTCATGACACCGCCGATTTTCAAAAGGGTAGATTTAGTCAAAATTACAAAAATGCTGATGGATCTTTTCTGCTTAACAGGGGTCCAAATATAAAATAATCCAGCTGTTATTGGGTTGGCAAGTAAGTCATTGCAGATTTGACAAAAACGATATCAAATACTTATTATATTAGTATAGAAATTTGTTATTTAAATATTCATCTATGCTATTACTTTGTGAATAAAAACTTTTCGTAACATTTTTTATAGGTTTTATTTTTCATTTCATTAGGCAATAAATCCTGATCGACATTGTATACACAAGAGCTGTGAAGTTCTGGATTGGATTTATTCTGTATAAGTTTGTAATCATGGCGCCGACAATAATAATATAATAAATTCCGTTTAAATATTTTTTTAGTGAGGGCGCTTAGTGTTTAGTATCATGTTTAGTTCTAACAATCCATCGATATTTGTGATAGACGAAAACAGATATTGCATGTTGTATTGCGTAAGTATAACAGAGGTTCTATTGTGATGAATCATCGGCATTGTAGTGGAAACAATGTGGACCGATCCAGTGGGAGTGATCCAATTTACTAACGCCGCCTGTTCAGTACACAAACCAACATTGTGCTTCATCTTCAGAGGTTTACGCGGATAATGGCTCGAGGCTCTTAATAAAATCACTGGAACCTCGAATGTTTCACAGACACGGCGAATACTAGTGGAGTTTGAATGGGTCCACTATTTAACATAATTTGAGTATCTATTGTTTGATTCTCAGCGAGACCGAAATTTAAATGAGTTTAAATTTCTGTTTTCGGCCTGGGTGTGTGTGTAATTGTCGTTCTGTGATGTCCATGGCACCGACGTCACGGGGTAACCTTGTGTTTGGCAATGAGTGTGTGGCGTTATTTATTTATTATTCATATATTTACGTAGATTTCGATTTTGATAAAATATTGATATAACACATTCTTTAACCGAGTTAAATAAAAAAATTATTAAATGTTGAGTAAAGCCCATCACAATATAATCCTAAAAACTCCATTCAAACCGGATAAGTCATTTTTGAGATTAGTTTGCACAAAGATACAGACATACAGAGAAAATGAAGTAACATTGTTTTGGATTCTCTTGCATATATAAAGGGTGTGTGAACAGATAGCGATCAGTATCAGTTAGTAAAACTACTGAGAAGCCCTGAATTTAATTCCGAGGCAAGTGCTCATTGACGTCCATGGATAGCAATTTCAAAAAGCATCACCGATTGACCAATACTTTTCTGTTTCGATAAAGTCTTTGGTGTTACGTGTCCATGAACAACGATGACCACTTACTATCAGGTGCCGAATGAGCTTGTTTGTTGCCTAGTTACATAAACTCATTTTAACGTTTGCCTTCAACCCATTAATGGCCCAACTGCGCGCAGGTTCTCATCACTGAGGAGGTCTAGAGCGTACTCCATCACGCTGCTTTAGTGGCAATTGGTGGAGGGGTTCATAGCCAAGCCAAGTTGACTTGGCCACTAACTTGTTTTTAAGCCGCCTAAGACCTCCAACATAGCTTGACGACTGTTATTTACCATAACAACTGACAACAACGGCTTAACGTGTCCTCCGACCGCGCTCGTAGTTGCTCAACTCTGTCGATAGGACCGACGCGAGCCTCCAGGGCATCAGCGATTTTTCGCGTCAACATTAACGAGTATTTAAATTAGAATGTCAATCACGGCTGGTAATCGAACACAGGGTGTCTTGCACCGCCAGCAAAGTCAAACCAATCGTATCTATATCCATATCTATACTAATATACTAATATATAAAGCTGAAGGGTGTGTTTGTTTGATTGTTTGAACGGGTTAATCTCAGGAACTGCTGGACCGATTTGAACAATTCTTTTAGTGTTACATAGTCCATATAACATCAATCCATATAGGCTATATAACATCACGCTAAGATGAATAGGAGAGAAGCAGCAATAAAGAATATTGAGAAAACGGCAAAATTTTGAGCTATTGTTGCGTGCCCTGAGTAAACGGTGATAGTTACTCAAAATTCATGTATTACAATATTGTTCCCCTTTAAAAGTTCTAAATAAAAGTCAGCGATAGTATATGTCTAGCTTTTAAGGTTAACACACTATAAC
Source organism: Carystus phorcus (assembly GCA_018248895.1). Lineage (NCBI taxonomy): Eukaryota > Metazoa > Arthropoda > Insecta > Lepidoptera > Hesperiidae > Carystus > Carystus phorcus. The sequence continues at coordinate 5,950 of DWJN01007063.1, read as the reverse complement.
CATTTTTATTGTTCTAAATAATAATTTATATGGCAAGACAACGTTTGCTGATTCATCTAGTAATGATATTGGTTGACGTGTCAGGGTTCACGATGTACACGACGTGCGTGATATGGCTGGCGTTCGTGCCGCTGTACTTCGGCACGGCGAGCCACGTGCCGCTGCGGGTCACCAGCATGGCCGTCACCATCTCGCTCAGCGCCAGCGTCACCCTCGTCTGCCTCTTCTCGCCCAAGGTACCTCACCACATGTACACAACGATGAAACATCAACAGATCCAAAATTTAAATTAATTCACCCTCGTCTGCCTCTTCTCGCCCAAGGTACCTCGCACATACATGTACACAACGATGATACGTCAAGAAGTCCAAAATCAAAATTAATTCACCCTCGTCTGCCTCTTCTCGCCCAAGATACCTCACACATACACAACGATGAAACGCCAACAGATCCAAAATTAAAATAAATTGAACATATGAGTGGATGAAGGTGATACGTCACAAAATTATATTTTCGAGAAAATCGATTTCAAAGTTTCGTATATACATTTTAGGATATTTCAAAACGCCTTAAGTGTTTCGATCCAATAAAGGTGTCTGGCGGTGCCAACTGTTTAGTATTTTAAAAATAGGAGCGACATTATAGAAAATAAAAAACACCATCAGTCATGCATAAAACGGCAAAAATCCAAAAATGCGACATCACCTCCATCTACTCGTGTCTTCAATTATTAACAGTATTAGTTGGTAATTTTTAGTACTATCACAGTTTTGGACATTTGCTTTAACATCAAAGAAGAAACGGTGAAAAGGAAAAGCACTAAACTCCTTTTCGGTCCAAACGTGTCCAAGCGTGAAGCCAACTACTCCTTATGAGATGAGATATCTGATGATTCGAAACGACAAAATATTTGATTATTTTTTACAGAGATAAACAGTGAAATTGTGAGTGCGAAATAATACTAAAATTTAACTAGAAATTCAAAATTAAAGTTTCTAATGTAGACTTGAATAATAAATAAATTCATTATTAGTTCTCGAGTCCCAAATCCAAGTTCATTGTACATTTTGTCATCAGCGTTTAGAGAAACCGCACCTTAAGAACATAATGGAATTAGATAAAACCCTTATTACAACTTTTAATCAAAAACTTTTTAATACGATGAGAAAATGTTTACAAATAAGATATTCGAATTAATTTTGTAATTAACAAAACTTTTTTAAATAACATTTTACGCTTATGTGTTTAAAGATTTGATTATTTCTAGAGATGTTTAAGGAGCGGGCATTCATCGTCTGTAAACACTTATCACAGCCACACCACACTACATCCACACTAACAACTTCGGCACACACAAATTTGTATGAAAATGCTTACGTTTTATTGTCACTTACAACATTGTACTGTCAAGTTGACAGCGCGGACCACACGAGCAACATCGCAACAACAATGAGACCACCAGGAACAGACACTATCGGTACTATACGCAGATGCAAATGCGTATTTTTTGGCTACCACGATACAGCCTCTAGAAGTTGTAGAGACACTTCACACACTTAAACGCTTGCTGAGACTTCACAGCATGTGGTCTAGTCGAGGAATGGCTATATGAATGTCTAATTATAAATTAATACTCATTAGTTATTTATATCAACGGGATATTGTCTGTGAGTAGGAACGGAGGCTGTTAGAGAGCAGTTTTCTTCAGCAGTTTTCTAACCCATTAATGTTAACTTAACTATGGCTATTTTTAATACCCCAGAAAAAAGGATTAAGGATAAGTTTTCTGTTGTTGCAGCTATATATAATCCTGATCAGGCCGGAACGTAACGTCCGGCAGAGCATCATGCCGGTCCGGTACAGCCGCAAGCCTCCCCCCGCGCACACGCTGCCGCCGCCGCAAATAAAGAGTGAGTTATGAAATACGAATTCAAATTCAAATTCAAATTCAAAATCATTTATATATGTAGGTATTATTTCAATACACTTATGCACGTCGTTTTTTGATTCTACCACCGTTTCGGAAAGGTGCTTTTACATCGAGGAGAAGAGACGATGAAAGAGTCCAACATAATCGGTTTGTCAATGGATAAAAAAAAAACTGACTTCAATGAAATACGCCGTATTACACATTCGGCTGCAAATTTTACCCCCATATTTAGGACTGTTCTACTAAACATGAAAAGGGCTGATGATCTTAAATGAGTAGACTGACGATTCTTTGAGCAGATTTTCTTCAATCTTAGAAAAATGTCTCACGATTAAGCCAACTTTTAAATAAACAATAAAGTAAATCGAAAACCGTTAGTTTCAATTCCACAAACTAACACAGATAGCCGAAATATGAATGTACACGTTAAATTTATAACATCCTTATTTTTCCACAGGGTTCAAATATTTATTGAATTCATTCATACGACTACACTAAGTTGTTTTACATAAAACACCTTACCTTCATTATCTTCATAACGGTATAGTTGTTACTGACATAGATAGCAAATAATCAAAAGTAGTTAATCAAGAAAACTTTGTCTTTTCAGAAGTGCCATGCGCAGATAAAGAGACGCAAACGGACCCAGCGGAATTCATGAAACTGTCCAACGGTCAAACGGTGCAGATCAAGGAGACGGTGACTGCCAGAGATGACTCGAAGAAGAGAGATGAGTCCAAGAAGAAGGAAGATATGAAGAAGAAGGACAAATCTGAGTGTAACAAGGTGAAGACAAACATGAGGGATAACATCCTCGACAAATGTACCAACGTGAAGGTGATAAGTGAAAGGGCCGAGTCGTTATAGCGACGACACACCTCCAGGTCTCTCAACGACGTGAACTGCACAAATAACAACAGTAGCATTCGAAAGAAAAGTTGTTCGTACAGAATGCGGGAACGGAAACCGATCGTGGTGTGAACTCTTTATTAGCAATATTTTACAAACCTGTTCATTAATCTACTGTTGTGTATAAAATCAATTCTAAAATTCTACGATCTTCGCTAGATAGACTAAGTATTTATGTAAATATAAAAAACATGTGGTAATAATATATTAACTGTGTTAATTTTGTAAATAAATTGAAATTAAAAAAAATTGTATATATGAAAGAAAAGACGAATAGTGATTTTTTGTACATAATCCTTCGACGAATGATTAGACACTTGTATTTAGTTCTGTTATATAGATTTAATGTGTAATATATTGGTGGGAATATACGCGAGGACGAGCAATGAGCCAGGACGAGGAAGACACTACTGTAAATAGTTTAATTATATTATAATAAATATTTACTACGAGGTAAGATACGATATCAATGTGAAACTGGCTTCGCGTGGTATGTAAATTGCAACGAAACTCATCTTTACAACAGTTAATATCTGGAAACTTATAATAGTTAGGTCCACTCAAGATTTAGATGTAATATGTAATGTATTCGTCAAATATTAACAATTATTCGTAGATTTTGGCATTAGGTGTTCTATTCATTACCCGTTATGGTCCTTTACAATAGAATAAGAGATACTTTGCACATTACAGCTTTGAAATATTCGTAGTTCTTATTAAAAAGAAAAGTCCTGAATAATGACCCGTTGTTGCAACTAAAAGTCATAGATTTAGAATACTGAAGTTTTATACATTTATCCTTTATAAACAAATGTGAAGAGCGATTTTTTTTTAATTCACCACTGAATAGAGAATAGTTTTATGTTTACGGCATAAAATTTTCCTTATTCTTGAGCCTATAGTCATCAAGGATTTTTAGATTACTACTATTGTATTTTGACTGTACAAACTTTTTTGAAAATACTCCTGGGACGAAATAAAAAGAACTTACATATTTGCATTGAAGTTGCCCCACATAACTAAACTGCCGCAATTTCCAATTCCAATTCCCGTCTCGCGAGCAGCTAGTTTAAACAAATATAGAATTCTTGCAAAACGGATCAGAATCGTAACGGAGCGCGCTCCGTAAATTGGATGGACATCCGGCCCATCCGGCGACCCTTTTACCGGACGGGCCGCGCTCCGACGACACTGAATAGTCCACCGTAAATAGCTTTCTCATAACCCATGTAGGTATTTGTAAGCCGTATTACTGTAAACATATCAACGAAAATCATAATTATCTCTTGACCTACTTGTACTTACTCTTATTGTAATTATAAGAAACTTGTCTCCCTCGTCTTTTGCTCTCCTTGTGTATATTAAGACACCTCATAAGAAGTTATAAATAAAATATGTATATCTACCTATATGCGGAATAAAGTTTTGATGTTATAATTATGTCTTATAATTTTGTGTTTTGTGAGATTTCTTTATATCACCCGGACGCGTATGGATACCCGGCTATTCATTAACCGGAATATTTAGTCGTCTCCGGGACATACCTAAACTAAATCTTTTGTGTAGTTTACTGCATTATTAAAAAAAAATATATATTTAATGTATGATTTGGCCCCATTATAGTTTTCTTATTAGTATAGTTTTTTAACAACAATGACTGATTGATTTTTAACTACAGGACCTATGGAAAGCCTGTAAACCTAATACTGTCGACAACCGACTCCACAAATACTTTTTCTCTTATTACACAAATTACAGCAGTAGGAGAATAAACAAATAAAAAACAACACCACAGAAAAACCATTATAAGAGAATGGTATCAAGTAAGAATCGAGATAAATTCTAGTACTTTGCCCCGCATCAGAACGACCCTATCTGCACCCTAATACCTAATCACGAGATAAGTATTCTTTACGTAAGCAAAATCCTTGTGATCATGTAGATTGATTAATCACGGCCACTGCGAGCTGCGCACAAGAACCAGCTACTTAGATCCCGGATTTTCCCCTCCGCGTATTCCGTGAAACAATTTTCATGGGTCTGCATATAATGGTCGGGTACAATATTTACTTATTGCGCGGTACCCACGTACTTACAATTATCAAAATCCCTTCATTCGTAGTGTTTATCTGACTCTCTTGTTCGATCTATAGATATATATTTGAATATCGTAGATACCTTAAGCGAATTACTTATTTTTGTGTACATAGCAACTTTTGATAATTTATCATCTATAACAATATTTAAATTTTATTCACAAGCTAGTGTGACTTCGTAAGCGTGGAATTTAACAAAAAAATTATGGTACAGTTCGCAAATTTTATCATCCATACTCTATACTAATAAATAAAGCTGAAGAGTTTGTTTGTTTGCACGCCCTAATCTCAGGAACTACTGGACCTATGTATTTGAAAAATTCTTTTATCTCTATTCTCCATCATAATTATGATAGTCCATTTATGGAGCAAGGCTATAGGCCATATCATATAACGCTACAGCCAACAGTAGCTAAGATAATTTGGAGCGGAGCAGCAATAAAAAATATTGCGAAAACGGTAAAATTTAGAACTTTCCCGCGTGCGCTGAAAGTTATTTAAAAATCATAGTCTAGCTTTTAGAGACTATAACCATTTTTATCAAAATAGTTCTAAAATAATAATTTATATGGCAAAACAACTTTTGCTGGGGTCAGCTAGTAACTAATTATTTTATTCTAAAATAAAAGTAGCCTAAGTTCCTCCTTAGTACATTAGCTAACTGCCAATGAAACTTCCGTCAAAATTCATCCAGCCGTTTTAGATATTAGCCGGAACAAACAGATGGTCAGACAAAAGCGACGATGGTAAAATATGTTAACATATGGTTAACTAGTAAAAGCTGTAATTTTAATATTATAAACAGACATTATAATGTTTGATAGCTTTTAAAATTTGCAAAATCGGAAAAATGGAATTACTATTTGTACGTCGGTCGCGTTGAATGTTTTTAATTTAATTTGCAACTGTGCATCTGTGGTTCTGAATTACAACGTATTTGATAGTCTATAACGTCAAATGTCCAGATTCCTCTGTCCTGTATGTCACTATCATAATAATGGTTGGAGTCAGTGTC